>PVJS01007717.1:0-55187 GCA_004027185.1 Glis glis | reverse complement strand
ACACTTCTCATTTCTCATGTGTGTGTGTGTTTGTGTGTGTGTGTGTGTGTGTGTGTGTGTGTGTGTGTGGTGTACTGGGATTGAACCCACAAGCATTCTACCTCTGAGCTAAACCCCCAGCTCTATTTTATTTTTTTTTTATTTTGAAACAGGGTCTTACTAAACCGCAGAGGGTCTTGCTAAGTTGCTGAGGCTTGTTGCGAACCTGCGATCCTCCTGTCTCAGCCTCCCAAGTACTGGGATTACAGGCATGAGCCACCACGCCCGGCTTCTCATTCTTGATTCTCAAGATAACACCAGTTTGCCAGGAATCCTCCTCAGAAAATGACATGTGGCAGAGAGGGCCACTCCACTCACTTGGAGACACATTCTCTCCTTCTCAGCTGAATTCCACTGAATTTTTTTAAAATTCCCTAGGTTATTTTATATTTAGGTGTTTTTAGGAGATGGCACACCCAAGCCTATGAGAACTATGGAAATATATTTTGGTAACCTTTAGTAGAATGTGGAAAGGCGTACTCTCTCTGCTCCCATGACCTCACGTGGACTTTTTTGATATCACACTATTTTGGAACTTAACACTCAACACACTGTGTTAAAATTGCACATTTACTTGCCACTTTCCCCCATTACGCTGCAAGCTTCATAAGGACTATTACTTTTAAATTTTTCAGGATCCAGAGCCACATCCAGAACCTAACATATAGGAGACATTCTTAAAGGATTAATAAATGAAGAAACGAGGGAATGACTGAATGGGTGAACAAAATGCTAACTACCTTACATTCCAAACATCTTTAAGTTTATATGTTATCAATAGGTGCACTTTAAATTCACTATTCAGACACTGCTATCCTCACTTTTCGGAGAGACTGGATCAGAGTAAGTACCTCAGGTTCATACGGGCATTCCATCGAAAGACAAATCCAGCTTCCATTTGTTGGAGAACCCAGGGAAGATGCAAGTGCACATGGCCCTGGGTGTTGGAAATGCATGGGCCTTCCCAGGGATGTGGTTTACAGGTGTATATAAAATGATAAAATTCAGCTGGGCGTGGTGGCACACGCTTGTAATAATCCCAGTGCTTTGGGAGGCGGAGACCAGAGGATCCGGGTTCGCGGCCAGCCTCAGCTCTCTCTCTCTCTCTCCCTGTCTCTGTCTCTCTGTCTCTGTCTCTCTCTCTCCTTAGTGAGGCCCTCTGCAACTTCGTGAGACCCGGTTTCAAAATAAAGTATAAAAAATAGGGCCGGGGGCGTAGCGCGGAGGTAGAACGCCCCTGCGTTCAATCCCCGGTACCGCAAAAAAAAAAAAAGATAAAATTCAAAGAATAACAGTCATTTCTCAGGAGGAGACTCCTAAGACCTATCACTTCTGAAGTTCTGAGTCACTGAGGCGCTATTTAATGGGTCACTGAAACCCACATGGAATCAAAGTTCAGTTGCAGGAGTGTTTCTTAATAATGCCAAAACATGAACCAAAATGAAATCTTGATCATAGATCCACATAAGATTCTATTTAATTATAGAGGATGAGATATTTAACTTTCTCATACAAAACAATTATTCTCAATGTGAATGCAGACACAATTTAAATCAACTTTTGTTCTGATAATGGAAAATGTATTAGTTGGGTGAGAGTGGTACCAACTGGAAAATATTGTTAGATACTTAAGAAAAACTTCAATCAGTAAGAAAAAATAGAATGAATAGAACAAAAAGTGATATAGAATATTTGCTTACATTTGCTCTAAACTTTCCTACCTCCAAATCATTATCACTATATAGAATCACTCCCTTTAAGGAAAAATCATGTGTTTGATATCAATGAAGATTCAAATTTTAGCAAATATACATATTCTAATATCTCAACAGACTATGCCAAGAAAGATGGAATATGAACCAACAGACTTTTACAACAAGAATCAGGAATACCTGCTTCCTGATCCTACAACATTTTGATTTGTAGCTTTACTTAATATACATGCTTTGGGCATCTACCTCAGGACAGTGTTTTTGAAAGACCTGCAAACTTGCATAGATGACGTAAGTCTATCTGAATGACTAGTATCCATGCATCATCAGATAAATTAATGCCCATCCCTTCCTTCAGTCTCAGACACTTTCCATCATGGTATTTATATCACTGAAAAAAATAATCATCATTTGACTGTCCCTGTATCAGTTGTCACTAAAATGACCTATGTTAATTTTACTTATAAAGCACAGACTCCTATCCATTAGGTCAATTTATAGAGCAGGTTTCATTCATAATAAGACAGAAACATGGATGGTCCTCTTTAGAGCTTCCTAGGACATAATTGAACATTTTTTCTTTACATTTATGTTTAAAAGACACTGTATCTTTCTAAATTATGAGTCTTTCTATTTTTACCAAATTTTGCCCCTTTTCACAAACCATCCTGGTTATGTTATCATCTCTGGAAGTGAGTTTAAACTCTGATTGCTCTTGACAGCACATGGAGGAATGTCCTTCACAGGGGACACGGGGATGGAGTGAATTTATGAGCCCACGCGTAGATCTGATAAGCGGGCAGAAATCATTTTTATTATGTACGTAAAACAGTGTCCGGTTAAAGGACAGCCACATTGTCCCCTGACAAATCATCTAAGTCATCCAGGATCTGAATTCCTGATCATGAAACTTAAAGTTTATACTGGAAACCCTTGAAATGTAAAGTTATGAGACGCAAGAAGCAAGCAAGAAAACCTACAATGAGCATATCTGGGAGAATAAACCCTAGGTAAGGACAGTCTAAGGGAAGACCAAAGATCGCACGCAGAACACGTGCGGAGAAGCAGCTGCTCATCTCTGACTATTCCACGGCGTCCACATCTTTCCATCACTGAGGATGAACAGACACCTTCCCAGGTGAAAGAACCTGAGTAGACCTACAGTCCAAAGTCACGTTTAGACTTGAGACTCATAAGCAAATACATACATCATAATTATAAAAACAGTGACACATAGAAAACCATGTTTTACTGGATCAGGATGAGATAAGTATCTATCTCAGGAACTTTTGTGGTAGAAGAAAAAAGAAGAATAAAGAAGGAAAGAATATTATATTGTGTTTCATTTTTTAATAGGAAATCAAGTCTTAACAGAAAAATCTACTTTAAAACCTATAATTAACAAAACAGAAAAAATACCCTCTGGACTTTGGATGGGATATCTCACTAGAATATGCCAGGAAAGATGGAACATGGACCAAGAGACTTTTGCTATAAGTATTAGGAATACCTGCTTCATGATCCTACAATATTTTGATTTGTATCTTTGTTTAATACACATGCTTTGGTCATGTGCCTCAGTACAATGTTCTGGAAAGATCTGTGCAATTACACAGATGATTCTCTGTTTGAATGACTAGTATCCAAGGATCATTAGATAGATTAATGCATTAGATAGATTAATGGGGGAGAAATAATGTGTTCCAGTGGTGGCGGCACTCACATGAACAAGAGCATGGCTGGTATTTTTGTATTGTTTACAAAGTATACCTCACATATCTCAAAGTATATCTCAAATATCTCACTGCTTGTATTGTCATAAAGCCCATACATGCATCTTAGAAAGACCTATCTATGTATATAAGTATGCAAAAATATTATACATGTATGTGATGCAGGTAATCTTTCCAATGATCAGTAATATGGCATAATCCCTGAAGAAAAAAATCAAGCCCTTTGTTAACAGAATGATAAAAACATAGATATGAGCCCACCATTAAAACTGATTTCCATTTTTCTCTAAACTGTACATGACATTGTGAATTGATGTCTTTTTTTTCTTTATTGGGTATCAGTAGCAAGTATAAGAGAAATTAAAGAGTGCTTACCACCACATGGGCACAGAAGTAGAACTTCCTAGAACTTCATGTTGTAGTTCTGGGGCTTGGTCTCATTTACACAATAGACAGATTTGCAAACATAAAATATTGAAGATTCGGGACCTACAGGTTATCCCAAAGCCATCCTACTACAATATCTATTGAAATGGAGCAACACAAAATCACTTAAAGGAAAGAGAACACACAGGAAACACACCAGGGGAGTGTGATGTGGGGGATCTTTTGGGTATATTTCAATTTTTATAACATCTGGGCATATTTCACTTTTTAAACACTTCCATGCAGATATTTTTCATTATGAAAAGTCTTCAATGACATCTTCAATGTCTGAACAAACTTAGCCCTCTGTCCATGTTACTGACCTTCCCCACAGTGCTCTCTCTTCCTAAGGGCTATGTTCAACTCCTGGACACAAGGTTTTGTTGCTCAATATCTGTCCAATTTTGCTTACTGCGCCTCTCCCTAGACGCAGTGCTTGCTCAGAGAATCCCAGCCCTGTGTTTTCTAATCCTCCCTCACTAGTCACTTCGCTGTTTACTTCCTTTGCTTCATCATCTCTTCCTGAACTGATTTTTCTACCACCGCTGAAAATAACAGCTCATTAGAAAGTGATCAGAGATTGAGTGAGCAATTGAATATAATTACACAAAATTATACAGGTCTTAACCCAAGCGTTCCACTCTGTGTGTGAGCCTGAGAAAGCTGAAAGCCTGCAGTTCATTACCCAGGGCTGGTGGATGAAGGTCACCTCCATAGTTCCAAGAGGGAAAAGGGGCATGGCCTCTGGCTGCGATGCACAGGGACATAAATGTTGAATGCCCTAGATAAAGGACCAGGGGCAGTGAGGGCGAGGGACTTCTGCAGCTGCACACTGAAAGTGAACAGACAGGAGTGAGAGATGCTTAAACCCAGCATCTCAAGAATTTTTCATATGGGGGCAGCAACCAAGGGGTATTGCAGCAGAGACTTATCCCCAGGGAAAGCTTGCAAGAGGGGAAAAGAGTTCACTGCCCAGGAGGACCACTGCATCTCAAAATGCCGGGGTGCCGGGGTGTTCTTTCACATTGAAACCACTATAAGGGTGACCCCAGTTTCCCAGGGCTGTCCAGGTTTTTTTCACACTGAAAACCATGCAACCTGGCTAACACCTGTGTTCCTGTTAAACCATCATGGTTGGTCACCTGCTCAAAGTCACCTGAAGCCACAAGATCTACTCACACATGGTAGAGATACAATGGGAAAGCAACCCAGAAGTCTACAAAGCTCTACAGATCAAGGATATTTTAGGTTGAGTATCCCATACCCAAAATGCTTGGGATCATAGGTGTTTTAGATTTCACATTGTTATGGTTTGGATTTAAAATGTTCCCTGAAACCTCATGTGTTAGTAACACAGCCAGGATCAGAGGCAGGGTATAGCTGGAGAGGTTTGTCACTGTGGATGTGGCCCTATAGACTGTATCTATCTCTCGCCCCTCCCCGATCACTTGCTACTTACTAGCCACCAAGAGGTGAGAGTGGCTTTTCCTCTGCTACCACACCCTGAAGTACTAATGTGTGATTCCTGACTGAAAGCCAGCTGATCATGGACTGACCTTTGAAACTAGGAGCTCAAAATCAACCTTTCTTCCTCTAAGTTGTGCCTGTCAGGTATTTGGGTCGCAGGGTTGAAGAAGCTGACTGAACCACAGATGTTTGCAGACTTGGAAATATTTGCATATACATAATGCGGTATTTTGGGAATGGGACCCAAATCCAAACACAAAATTCGTTTATGCTTCATACACACTACATGCACTTCACCTAAACTTAACATCATGCAAGATTCTTAGTAATTTTGTGCATGAGACTAAGTATCATGGTACAGAAGTTTCCACTTGCAGCATCGTGACAGAGCTCAAAAGAGTTTGGATATTGGGGCATTTCAGATTTCAGTATTTTGAATTAAGAATGTTCAACCTGTATTGCCTAGATTTTGAAATTAAAAAAAAAGATATGTACATACTGTAAAATGTCTTAATGAATGCAGACATCTAGTTGAGTTGGAAACTTGTAGCTTTCTGTTGCATATGTAGAAGCAGAGCTATAGAAACAAGCAAACAGAAACCTTTCTATTAAAAGATGGACTTCGGTGGAGACTGGGGAGGTTGCGTGAAAAGCCAGAGCCCTGGGTTCAAGTCCCCACCACCACAGGAGGCAAGGGACAGAAAGCCCTTGATTCTCAGTTGTCTCTGCCTGCTGTTTTTAAATATCAAACATTTAACAATTACCACAATAAATGTACTTGGCCAGTCTTCCTAACTGTGGAAAAAGAAATCACCAGGAAACATCTGGCAGTTTTTCGCCCTCGGAACCTTGGGTAGAGGGACGTATGCAGTTACCGCTGGAAACAAAGTGCTTTAGTGTCTTCAAAACAGACCATCTGCAGGGATAAAAAGGCGATTATAAAGCATGAATTTTGCTGTGAGGAACAAAAATGAAAACGATGGTATGTTTGCCTCTTCAAAGTTTGTCACAGGTGCCAGGTAATTGATCTTCAGAGTCAATTGGGGGAAACTGTTCAGATTTTGCATGCAAATAAGGCAGAGTGGATAAGTAGGGTTTCTTTGTGTTCAGCTCCCTCCTGGCTTCCCTTCCCTTCGCCTCTCTATCAACACTTCCCTTTGTCCAGTTTTGGGGCATGTCCATAGGACTGAGGATCACACTGACAAGCAACTCGTCTGCATGATGCCAGCCCAGCCTCTAACAAGGGAGGTCCAGGCTGCTCTGCCCTGCCTCACTCCTTATTCTGAGCCTACTTTGCTCGTAAGATTGCTGCCAAGATTAATTGGAATGAACGTACAAAAAACAGGCATAATACTTGGCTCATGATAAAGTCAGTAGATGCCCGCTTGTGTAGGTCCTGCGTGAGCCATTTTAATGGGGTAGTAGCATCTTTGGGGGGGTGCTCTAGAAACTTACAGAAACTTCACGTTTCTCTTCCGAAGGTCACTGGTGGTGCTGCAGAGTGCAGGAAAACAGGGATTCTAGGTATCCTTAAATGTGCAGATGACCCCGCCTGGCAAGTCATCCTGCCAAACTCCCTAGCCTTTTAACATCCGGTAGCATGTTTATGTGGATAAGAAACCTGTTAGTCATTATTCAAAGCTAAAATGTTACCCTATTAAGCTTATGCACATGAGTATTTCATACCTAGTTCTAATTTGTACCAATATTTTTAGGTATGTGGCAACTGTGTAAACTGTATTTTAATGCATAATTAGAGTGGAAATTTTTTCTAGCAATACAGGAAATTAGTATGCTAATAAGATGCACCGTGTTGATCCAGTTGCTACACATGTCTCCAAGGTGAATACCTGGGAGTTGGAGGTAAAGGCTGGACAGGATGGGCAGGGGTGGATAATTTTATACATTTCAGGTTATAAAGATAATCTCAAAACATTTGCTAGTAAACTGAAGTTGGATTTGAAAGTGCTCAGAATCTCAATCTCTCTCTCTTCCTGCACCAGGGATTGAACCCAGGAACAATCTACCTCCAAACTATACCCCAGCCTCATTTATTTATTTACTCATTTATTTATTCATTTATTTATTTTGCAGTACTGGGGACTGAACCCAGGGGCATTCTACCTCTGAGCTACACCTTCAGTCCTATTTTTTTCTTTATTTTGAAACAGGATCTCACTAAGTTGCAGAGAGCCTCACTAAATAGCTGATGCAGGCTGCGAACCTGTGATCCTCCTGTCTCAGCCTCCCTAGTACTGGGATTACAAGCATGTGCCACCACACCTGCCTTTAATTTGTTTTTTTGGAAACAGGGTCTTACTAAGCTGCTGAGGGTCTCCCTAAGTTGCTGAGGCTGGCCTCAAATGTGCAATTCTCCTGTCTTCTCCCAAGTACTGGGATTATAAGCATGTGCCACCATGTCCAGCTTGTGTTATTTCTTTTAATCTCCACACTCATTTTTGCAGACAATATTGTGTCATTTTAGAAGTGGGTAAACTGAGCCTCAGAGCAGTTGAGTAATCCCCCAAGCTCACACTTGCAGTGCAGGGCAGATGTGAATCCATCCTTGTTTATCTGCTTCCCAAGGCCAGCCTGTACTCAGCCTCCCAAGGTACCTCCAGCCAAGGATGCATCTTTAAACTCTCCCGTCTCCTTTCCTGGTTTTCATGTTGAACAAAGACATTAATCTCTTAAAGCTTATTTGAGGGAATGATCTGTAGCCCTATTTGGCAGGTGAAAGGAGGGATGATATGAAAGGAGAAAGAGAGAGAGAGAGAGAGAGAGAGAGAGAGAGAGAAGGAGAGAGGGAGGGAGGCCTTGGTAAGGAAAGGGGAGCTGAATGGAATCCCAGGTTGAATGATCTTGCTATAGGCTATGCAAGGGGTCCACAGTTCCCCTGTCCCCACCCCCTAGAAGCTCAGAAAAGCAGCCTCCCTGCCTTGCTAGGATTTTCTTCTGAAGGGTAATGCTTGGAACTTGGCTGCAACTGTTTGAATAAGACACGGACTAGCAGGGGAGAGGTGTGCCCTGTCTGGGGGTGATGAAGTGTAGACTTTCTGCCCTGGGGTTCCAGATGGGTGACATAGAGACTACCAGTAAACATGAGTGAGCTCATGCAGGGAGAAAGGAAGAGGGAGAGAAAGAGACACAGAGAGCCTGACACCCCATGAGGGGCTCCCAAGTTGGTGATGGGAACCTGCCAAGGACAGAGCCTCTGGTATCCTATCACAAGGGCCAAGTGCCTTGCAGTTGTGTATCTTTTCTTGAAAACACATGAAGTCACTCTATCCACAACGCATGTAAGTTTATTTTAATATACAGTTACAGTGAGAAATGACTCGGCTCTAAGGAAAATTGGTGTGACGTTAAGATGCACCATATTGGTCTCTTTGCTTCATGGGCCTCCGAGGTAGGTCCCTGGAAGCTGGAGGTGAGGGGGGCCAGGTAGAAGGGAGAATGCTGCCTCTTCCTAGTACATCCCCCAACATCATAGCTTTTCAGTAACACTTTAAGGTAGCATGTGGTTATGATATTCTGAAGAGCAAGACGGGAGTCACAGGGCGCAGCCTCTGCACACATGTTCTCTGCTGGCAGCCCAGGTAGTGGCTTCTCTCTTGAGCCAATTCTGTTCTGGCATCCTATAGATGCTGGGTATTTATGACTGAATGACCAACCTGGTTACTGAGGCTGATGCTCCTTGACAGGTCAGCAGCTACTTAACACAACTGGGCGGGGAGAGACTATAACTTGGAGAAGATGACAAAGAGCAAGTTCTATTCTTCTAGGATAGAATTGTGGAGGGAGTAGGCAATCGCGGATCTCTGAGCTGACTCCACAGTGTCCAGGATTTCTGATAGATGCCAATCCCAACAAAAGAATGTGAAAATACTAGTGTGTTCATGGGGAAGCCTTGTGCCCCTTATCATAGGACAACTGCACATAAAGAAGACCCAAAGATAAGTAACATCAACTTCAAATTGGAATGTATCGCCACAAAACCCAATTCTGCCCCCACCTTGTAAACACCTCCTGAGCTATCACCAGCAGTCATATGTCTGCAGTCAGTGCCTTGGGTCTCCAAGAAGTATGAGAACAACAGACAGCATGCCAGGCCTCCCTACCTGGGAAGGCTCCTGTTTCTGGTCCACATGCATCTTTAACATTATATAAAAAGGGGGAGATGTCAGATGTCTTTGACGTCAGAGAGGGAAAATGCCTCCTAATGAATCACTTTCAACCACACGGAGGGAGCTGTAGAGGTCTGCCCCCAAAACTCCAGGCTCAGACCTTATTTTGGAAAATCAGGCTGTTATTGTCTCTGTCTTTTCCCACATGTGTGGCCTTCCCACACCAGCACACATCCCTACAACATGTGTGTTCTTTTATATAAACTGTATGTAACAGCTAATAGAAGCTTTGTGAAAAAAAGCACATAAATACAGCTAAGGCATGAGTTCTCAGAAGGAAAGGGTGGGCACTAAAGTGCAGATTTAGACCCAGGTCTATGCTCCCACCCCACCAAACAGGTCATGAACGTTGCTCCCTATGCCTCTTCCACATGCTCGGGGTTTTCCAATGAGGCTGCCTCAAGTGCATGCTTCAGATGGGGCAGCATTCAACACTGTCCACACTTGGACCTGCTGCTCTGGGTGGGCTGACCATGCCTGGTGTCTTTCCTGGGATGGTGGCAGGCTGTCGCAGTCCAGCCTGCACCTGCCACTCACCACTCAGAGAAGGGGGAAAATGAGAAGTAACATCATCATATCCTCATAATATAATGCAGGGATTCCCATGCATTTGCACATGCTATGTGCAAAGCAAGACAGGGCTTCGCCCTTGGCCTTCCCCTGCACGGACAGACCTGGTCCAAGACCCCGGTGCTCACTGACTCCTGCAGCTTGGGCACATCACTTTAACTTTTCCACCCAACCACCCTCCAGCTGATGTATTCCTCACTGCTCAAAAGTGATTTGAATTCATCATGGATTGCATTTAACATATTTATCTTTAACTGAGTTCCAAGTTATTTCTAATCCTTCCTTTGGAAGATGGTGTCACGGGCCACAGGAGAAAACCTTCAATGTCTGGAATATTCAGTGAGTTGATGCCACGTTTCTCTGAAGAATAAAAGTTTTGCTACCCTGAGATTTCATCTAACTCCAATTAGAATGGCAATCATTTAAAACACAAACAATAATAAATGCTGGTGAGGATGTGGAGAAGTAGGAACTCTGATACACTGTTGGTGGGATTTTAAATTAGTGCAATCACTTTGGAAAACAGTGTGGAGGATACTCAGAAGAATGGGAGTGAACCTACCATATGACCCAGCAATACCACTCCTGGGTATCTACCCTAAAGAATTGAAACCAGACTACCATAGTAATGCATGCCCATCTATGTTTACAGCTGCACAATTCATAATTGGCAAATTATGGAACCAGCCAAGATGTCCATCAACAGGTGAATGGATTACAAAATCATGGGATATATACACAGTGGAACTCTACTCAGCCATAAAGAACAAACATATGTAATTTACAGGGAAATGGATGGAACTAGAGAATATTATGCTAAGTGATATTAGTCAGTCACAAAAAGTGAAGGGTCAGTTGTTCTCCCTCATATGTGGAAGCTAGGGAGAAATTGGGACACAGGAGGGACTCCAGACAAAGGAGGAGAAATCTGAGTGGAGTGAAGGAGGGGACCTGACAGAGGGAGACAGGAGTGCGGAGGAAGACTTAAAGAGGGAAACACCTCAATGGTCATGATGTACAGACACAAATTCATCAAAACTAATCAATGTGTTGAGCATGGGAAGGTGGGGAGGGAGAGGGAGTGGGGTGGGAACTGGGGGAGGGCTCAATGAGTGCTGTGTGTGTGTATGCCTCTATCACCCTGAACTTCATCAAGGTGTATGATTACAATGCACCAATAAAAAAAAAAGTCTGCTAGGAAGAAAAGGAAACAGTTCCCACCACCAACAACAGCATCTACATTGCTGGCTTCATCTCATCCCCCCAAGCATTGGTTCATGTGTTCATTCATTCACTCCTTGAAAGACCGTGCCCTGCACCTGACCAGATGATGCCCGCTGTACAAGATGGCGGCCTGGGCTCCTGTTGCCTCTATGTATGGTACAGGAGGAGGGCAGGCATGGCCAGGGGTTGAAGATGCCTAACTCCATATGTGCAATCACTTTGGAAAATAGTAAGTATCCTCTCTCCAGTGTGAAGGAGAAATGCCAGAGTGACAGCAGAGGAGGGTTGCTGGCAGCAGGACCGTGGAGACCGAGGGCTGTGGGCAGGGCCACGGGAAGACATTCACAGATCCCTCCTGCATCAAACACTGATAAAGATTACATTTGATGCCTGCATTGTTAAAAGGACAATTATATTTGGGGCTGCATTATATTCATTTTCCCTTCAGATTTTTAAAGAAATTAAAACACTTTCATGGGCTCCTAACATTGTCTTTGCTGCAGACTCTGAAACTCCTATGCTCGGTGGACCCGCCTGACTTTGGAGCTTCACATCCCGTTGTCCTGGTCTCCCCCCACCCACGCATCACTCTGCGTCTATCCGAGCGGATCGCTCCTAATGGCCCCATCCTCCTTGCTAAAAGGGAGAAAGTAGAAATAAAATCCCCTGGCTGATTGTTTGGGATATAGTCAGGGCTCTCTGCTTCTGCATCTCTGGCCCTCAGCTAATATAAATAATTCACCATGGAGGACAATAGATACCCAGGTGAAATAAGGCTCATCTGACTGGGGCTATTTTTAATGGTTATCCATTGCTCAAACCAAACAGGGCCCGCTTCCAGGCATGTGGGGAGCAGGATACGTGTCTCTTAGAATCGCCATTATCCCCAGGCCTCACCTTCTTATGCGCTTTCCTCCTCCTTCCTGATCCCTTTAGCATATTCTGCGCCCAGTTCATGTACTCTGTCCCCCATCTGCCTCTCCCTGGGGACTGGAATCTCGCAATGGCAGGAGTGGGTGTGTGTCGCGCGCCGTGGCGTTACTATTCCCCGCACATGCGTGTCAAGCGTGACAGTAGCGCTCAGTGACTCTTACTTGTTAACTTGAACACATTTGAAAACTGTCAGGAAGACTCATTGGAAAAACATTAAGATTCAGCCTTTAGGATATTTTATTCCTTTAGATGAAAATTTATTCTCCTCAGAACGACGACTCTTGATCTAGTACACCTGACAGCGTGGCCTCACCCTCCTTCGGTCTCTTTCTCTTTCCTTTGCTGAAAGGAAACGATTTTCACCAAATCGTTCAGCGTCGGATGTGAACACATGAACATCACCCCCTTCTTCCCCTATCAGGTTCCCCTTTACATGCCGGAACTGCTTATCTAAGCTTTATACCTGTTTGACAGTTTCCCATAAAGCACAGCGAAAAGTCACTGGGCTACCCCTAGTGAAGCACTTGGTGTGTTAGGATATGGTTCAAATGTGGGTTTTTTCTTTAAGATGAGCTATTATAGTTGAAATAAGATAATAGTTCGGAATCAGTCATGTCTTATCCTGAACAAACTGCTCCATTTACCCCAAAGAGGAGCTCTGGTGAGGAGGCTTCAGCCTCCCCTCATCCACCAGGGACCACTGCGGCTCGGAACTCAGAGACACTTCTGTGTTGAATGGAGATGCCTCAGGTCACCACAGGTGGAGATGCGAGGAAAACGCAAAATACTAGGAACAATACTGTCTTCCTTGTGGAAGGTGGACTCATCCCCATTTTTATTTAAAATGGTAGTAGTTGTATTCATTTTCAATTACATAATTAATATTCAAGTGGATTCTCCCTATAGACTAATTTGGAGCAAAGGGCAGAGGGTCCAAGAGTGGCCGAGGAGTGCCCTGGGGCAGCCTGTAAGCAGGGCCTCTCTGGTCACCCTGCGTAAGCGGAAGGGGCTGCTCCTTTATGAGGCCTCTTCCCTCTGCAGTGGGGACCACGCCTTCTCACACCTCAAAGTTTCCAGATACCAGACAGATGACTGTCCCAGACACCAGTGACAGAAGATGCATAAACCTAGCCCCACTGTTTATCTCTCTGCTTAGTAGGATTTCTCTCCAGTTTATAACAAGGGAGAGTCATGGGGGACAGACAGGTACTCCCTTAGACACAGGCTGACCCACTGTCCAGGACACTTGTATGGCCCAGCATGCCTCTCTGTGGGGTGACGAAAGGGTTGGGAATCTTAATTTTCTTTCGTATATATATATTTTCCATATATATGTATTCCCACATCATATATATTTTGTTTTGTTTTGTTTTCTCTGTGCTAGGGATTGATCTTAGGGGCATTTTACCTCCAAGCTACACCCCCAGCCCTATTTTTTTTTTTACTTTGAAATGGGGTCTCTCTAAGTTGCTTAGGGTTCACTAAGTCATGAGGCTGGCCTCAAACCTGTGCTCCTCCTGTCTCAGCCTCCAAAGTACTGGGATTACAGGTGTGTGCCACCACACTGGTTTATTTTCTTCCTTAAAGGTCACTCCTTATCACATGTTGCACCATCTTCCGGAATGATGGTCAGTTATCTGTGTTAGCTGGGCCAGGATAGAGTCCTAAGTTATTGAATTAATTACTAGTTTAGGTATGGCTCTGTAGGTATATCACTGTTGTTGTTAACATCTCTAGTCAGTTGGCTTTAAGTAAAAGAGGTTATGTTTGATAAGCTGGGTGGACCACATCCCATTAGTTGAAAAACCTTAAGAGTAAAGCAGGCTTCCCTGAGGAAGAAGAAATCCTACCTGTGGACTCAGCCTCAGCTCCTGCCCAGAGATCCAGTCCTTGCTCCTGATGGCCTGACCTGTGGATTCTGGATTTCCTCAACACAGCCCCACAAGCACTATGCCAATTCATTAAAACATGTCTATGTTTGTCTATATATCTCTAAACAGACAGACAGACACACACACACACACACACACACACACACACACACACACACCTACCTTATTTCTATACATCTATTTTAATTTCTCTCTATCTTATTCATTTTGTTAATATGGTAGATCCAAACTGATACACCACCTTGCCCCAGAGCTATGCACTATCTTTTATGAGCTTAAGCTTTGTATAAATGAGATATGAACTCTTTAGGTAATTATCTTTTTTTTCTGCATCCCCCTTTTTTAACATTGAATTTAATATATCAATAGAGTAAGAGATCATAAATTTAAAGCACAAAATAATTCATAACCGGAAGATAACATAGTTTGCTAATAGCAAACAGAAATTTACGGTAGGGAAGTAGGGCAGGAAGAACAAATTCACCAGACAAAATAAATGCCCAATGCTGACAGTAGGGCAGGATCCCTGGCCATTTGCCAAGTACAGTACAGTGGCCCTATAAAGGCTGGGGGCAGCGTTCTAAAGCAAAAAGAGGTCTCCCCAGGTGGAGAAAGTCAGGACCAGCCTAGAGAGCAAAGAGAACTCCCGAGACGTGAAGAGCCACCGGCAGGCTGCAAGATAGAAAGAGCTCTCCCATGGCTGGGAAAGCTGAGGCTGGCCTTTGAAGCAAGAAGATGTGAGGGCTCTGGCTGGTATCAGATCCTGAGCCTTTCAGAACACAAAGCTCGGACCCCACTAGTGCATCACATGAAGCCCGTGGTGAACAGAATCTAGAGAAGATCCCAGGCTGCAGCAGAGTCGAGTCCCAGCCCAACTGCATGCTAGACAGACTCGCCCCAGGTCATCAGAGACCCACATCCCTCTTGGAAGGTAAACATTCCTTCCTTCAATCCCAATGCAATGTTTAGCATAAAACTTAAAAACAATCGCAAGGTATACCAAGAAGTGAGAAAATCAGGCCTGTTTTTAAAGAAAGAAAACAGTCAATAAACATGGCTATTTGAAGATCGATAATGATCACTCTGAGATCTTGAAGTGACTGTGATGAAGGATCTACAGGAAAGTGTTGACAGCATGAATGAACAGATCAAAACTTATAGCAGAGAGCCAGGCATGGTGGCCCACAACCCGTAATCCCAGAACCTAGGAGCCCGAGACAGAAGGATTGCAGGTTCAAGACCAGCGGCAGCAACTTAGCCTGAGACTCTGAGCAACCTAATGAGACCCTGTTTCAAAAAAAAAAAAGGGCTGGAGGTATAGCTCAGAGGTAGACTGCCTCTGGGGTCAATCCCCAGTACCACAAAAAATAAAATAAAAATAAAGAAAAGCAAAGAAAGAAATTACAGCAGGGGTCAGAGACAATAAGAAGAAATAGCAAACAGAACTATCGGAATGCAGCTACAGGCTGTCAGAGGGGAAGGGTTCATCTGGGGTCCTAAGGAACAGACCGAAGGCAGCAGGGAGAAGAATCAGAGAAATCAAAAGTAGGCCCATAGATATCGTCAAACCGAAGCCAGAGAGAAAGAAAGTATAAGACTCTCTAGCAAAGTCACAAGAGCTGGGGAGCAGCACCAAGCCCAGGGGGTGGCCTGGGAAGCAAGGACAGGTCTAAGCAATGCTCTTGCGAACTCTATGAACCCGATGAGGAGCCCCGTGAGGGAGACTAAAGCCAAGACTGCACTTGCTGTCCTACTCCCTGATCGGCTCTCCACCCTACTCTTGGCATCGGTACACATTCACAATTCCATGCACTCATTGAATTTTTAATAAACTTTCACCGAATTCAAGCACTATCAGATCCCTGGTTGAATATTTTTTCTATGAAGAGCATGCATAACAGAATTCAGAGTAAAAAAAAAATCCCTTTGTGTATTCCATCTCTGATGGCCAGGCCATAGCACATGCAGAAACCCCAACTGTGGGATCTACACTTTTTGCAGTTGTATCACCAATATAGGATGCTATGATATAATACCCTGGGAGTCCCAGAAAAAAAGAAATATATACAAGAAAACATATTTTAAGAGACAATAGGCTGGATGTGGTAGCATATGCCTATAATCCCAGTACTTGGGAGGCTGAGACAGGAGGATTTCAGGTTTGAGGACAGCCTCAGAAGCTTAGCAAGATCCTCAGCAACTTAGTGAGACCCTGTTAAAAATTAAAAAGTGAACAAGGGCTGTGTGTGTGGGGGGGTGTAGCTCAGAGGTAGAATTCCCAGTACCAATAAAAAGCAATAGTCAATAATATTTTAAATTGATGAAATACATTCACATACATATTCAAGAAATGCAGAAAACTGCCAACATGATAATTTGTTATAAAAATTTAAAAAAATAACACGCATATTGGAGGCAAATTGCTGAAAACTTGAAACTGAAAAAAATTAGAAGTGAGTGGCCAGAAAAAAAGAGAAAAACTGAAGTTATATGCAGGGTAAGTATGAAAAGAATTATGGCTGCACTTTTTTAGTGGAATAAATTTTTCAAAATGCAGAAAGAAAAAATAGATTGTCAGTATATAATTCAATATCAAGCTATGTATACATCAATAATAAAAGCTAAATAAAGGCATTTTCAGGCTAATAATCAGAAAAACCTCAAGAGCTTTTCTTGTTAGAAAACCTGATAAATGCTTAGAGCACTTTAGGTAAAAGAATCTGATAGCAGATAGAAGCTGGAGTCTGCATGAGTGATGAAATCTAGAGAAAGTATAATGTATGGGCAGAAATAAAGGACCAATTTTTGTCTTTAAAGTGTGTGTGTGTGTGTGTGTGTGTGTGTGTGATTGTGTGTATGTGACCATATATATTTGAATAGTGTATCCTGCATATAATACAGATATTGTCATAATAGTAATAATGTATTGTGGATTTTATAGAATGCAGAGCAGTAAAAGAACACAAAGGATAAGAAGACAATAAATGGAATTGTACATTGTGCTATTCTTACATTTTTAAAAGTTTAATATAATTAAAAATTAGATTGATAAGTTAAAGATGCATGCTATAACTTCTAGCAAGTGCTAAAGAAAAGCATATGAAGTGATATATTTTGAAAGTTAATAAACTATTACTTGGTCATGAAAAATATGACAGGAACTTTGAGAGGGAGCCAAATATGAAAGTTTTAAACACGATTGTATCGATAATTACATTGAATATAAAGGGACTAAACATCACTGACACATCAGATAAAATAAAATATAAATATGTGCCTTCTTCAAGAAATACACTCAGAACATACAGAAGTAAGTGGTTGAAAATAAAGAGTTGAAAACGAATATACTATGCTCTGCAACACATCATACACCTGGCTGGTTATTCTTACATCAGACCAAGCTTAAGTCAAGACATAGGAAACCAGAGATAAAGAGGGCATGTCCTAGTGTCAGGTGTCACTCCATCAAGGATAATCAAGGACCCCAGACTTGTATGCATATAATAAAATGCATAATTTATCTTCAAAAGTTGACAGAACCAAATGAAGTACATTTTTGAAAAGTTCACATTCGCCAGGACATATTTTAAAATGCCTTCTTATAACTGCTAAAACAAGTTCAAAAATCAAAGAATACAGAACACTTGAATAAAACTATTGATGAATTTTATAGAATTAACATTAATGGAGTATCCCACTCGACAACTGTATGATGCAGATTCTTGTTACGAGCACATGGAACACTTGATATTAATGGAACATTAAGAAAAAGAAAGAACCTTGGGGCTGGGGGTTCGGCTCTGGCAGAGCAAGTGTGTGGCATGTGCCGGGCCCTGGGTTCCATCCCCAGCCCCATCGCCCCATCCTCAATGAATTAGAGCAACAAGACATCTATAAATTCTATGTTTTCTTACAACAACCATATTTTCATTAAAATCAATAATAACGGGATGGTTTTAAACATACTCAAGTATTTTGAAATTAAAGAACACATTTTACAAAGGGGATGGCTTACAGAAAACCCACAAGGAAAATCTGGAGACATTTTGAGCTGAATAATAATAAGAGCACAATTTATCAAAATGTGTGAAAGTAGTGCTTAAAGGGAGATTGAAACGCAAGCTGTAATCTAAAAACCTCAGCTTTAGCTTAACAAGTTAGAAAAATAAAGTGAAAAAATAAAATGGTATAGAAATTAATACAAAAAAGACTAAAGAAACTTAAAGAATTTGAGAAGTTAGTTTTCTGAAAAGATGAATAAAACTAACATATCTCTAGCAAAACTGTTCAGGTTAAAAACAGCAAAAATCCATGTTATCTATCTCAGGAATAACAAAAGACAGTATCTCACTGGATTTTAAATATATTAAAAAGATAACTTCATGCCAATGGATATGACCACTTAACATAATACTAAAAAACTGCCTTGAAACACACGTCTCACCACAACTAACTCAGGAAGAAATACAAAATCTAAATAGGCTGATACATACTGGAAAAAATGGAATTTGTAATCAGAAGCCTTCCCATAAATATAAAACACAGATAAAAAACAAAGGAAGAAAAATCGCCAGTCAGATTAAGGGAGAGGTAAGAGCAATCTCACACAGTTTATTCTAGACAATGATGGAGAGAATGCTTTCCAGATAATTTTCTGAGCCTGCATAACCCTGATAGCAAAACCTGCAAAGACATTATAAAACAAAGGTGGTATACAGAATAATATCCTTCAATGACCATATAGTTAAAAATCTGTTAAAATATTAGCAATTGGATTCTATAAATGTAAAAAGGATAACATCATGAGGAGTTTACTTTAGGAGATAAAATTGATTTATAATATAATTCACTCAAAAATCAATCAAAATAATTGATTGCCTTCACAGGACAAAGGAGAAAATTCATATGGTGCACCTTTCTCTCTCTCTCTCTCTCTCTCCTGTCTTTGTGGTACCAGGGATTAAACCAGGGGCATTTTACTCTGAGCTACACACCCAGCCCTATTGTTTTTTTTTTTTTTTTACTTTTAAACAGGGTCTCACTAAGTTGCTGAATGTCTTGCTAAATTGCTGAGCCTGGCCTCAAATCTGAGATGCTTTTGTCTCAGCCTCCCAAGTACTGAGATTATAGGTGCACACCACCACACCTGGCATCATATGGTTATCTCAATCCATGCAGAAAAAGCACTTGACAACACTCAGCTCCACTTGTGATAAAAACCCTCAGAAAACTAATAGAAGGAAGGGAATCTGCCAGGCGTGGTGGTACATGTTTATAATCCCAGCACTTGGGAGGCTAAGACAAGAATATCACAGGTTTAAGACCATTCTCAGTAACTTATTGAGGCTCTCAGAAACCTAGTGAGACCCTGTTTCAAAACCAAATATTATAAAGGGCTTGGGGTGTAGCTTGGCGGTAGAACACCCCCGGGTTCAATCTCTAATACTGTACATTGCACTAGAAATCCTGGCTACTTCAATACAGCAAGAAATGAAATTAAAAACCCAAAGAATCCCAAAAAACAAAATCACTTGTAGTGCCTGATTTCTAATATTTCAATAATACTTTTAGTAAGCAAGATAATATAGACAAGACCATCTCAAAAAATTTACATGATTTGGTTTTTAGACCCACCATATGTAATTAACACAATATGGTATTGGCATAGGAATACACAAATAGATCAGTGAGCTGAAAAGAGATCTATAGGCATATGGCTGGCTTTGTAAGCAGAGGTGCACAGTTAATTAAATTATGGGAGAGAAAAGTCATTTTATCAAATAATACTGTAAGAATCAGATAAATAGATGGAAAGGAACATACCTTGATTTTTTCCTTACCCCTTATGTAAATATTAATTAGAGATGGACCTTAAGACCTATCTATAAAACCATACATTTCCTAAAAGAACCCCTAGGAGACTATCTTTTAGATCTGAGGTTAGGCAAAGACTTTGCAGACAGACAATAAGACACTAGCCATAAAAAATTAAAATTAAATTTAAATTTAAAAATTTTAATTAGCTAATATAAATACACCATCAATAAAATAGGCAGGCTACAAATTTTAAACAAAATATTATAAGACCTGACATATGCTTCCTGATCAAAATGTATAAAGAACTCTGGCAACTCAGTAATAAGAAGACAAAGGACCCCAGAAAAATTAAGGAAATTATTTGAATAGTCGATGCATAGGAGACAGACCACAAAAATGAGTACATGAAGCAGCAGCATTAGTAATGAGATAAATCCAAGTGGAAGCCATAACAAAATACCAGTTTATATGCACTAGGATGGTTAAAATTAAAGATGCAGTCAATATCAAAAGTTGGAGAAAATATTGAGCAATAACATCTCTCATGCATTTCTGGCAGGAATTTAAATGGTACCTTTTTGATGCTTCTTACTAAGTTAAACACATGATCTTCCCATGGTATTTATCCAAGAGAAATACTAGCATATGTTCACAAAAAGACTCCTATAGAAATATTCCTACCAACCTTCTCTCATATTAGTCAAACACTGGAAACAGCCCAAAAGTCTGGCAACAGGAGAATGGGAAAAATATTAAAATAAGGGAATGAACTTCTAAAACCAGCAAAGCATGTGAATTTCAGAAATATTATATCGAGAAAGAGAAGCCAGGTACCAAAGAGTGTATATAGCTCGATTCTATGTATATGACATCCGGGAACAAGGGATACTAGTCTATGTTCAGAAAGGAATTGCAGCTTGGTGGGTGGAGGCTGTAGTGCTTGCTGATAATAAGAACAAGGGACAGTGATAGCGAATTGGAACAGTCTACACCTTGATTTGCATGGGGTTAGAGCAGGTGCACTCAAGGGATAAATCATACTAGGCTGGAAATCCATCCTTAGTGCATTGTGCTGTACATAACTCATGACTCAAAAAAGGCCTTTAAGAGAACCATGGGTTTCTATTTAGTACAAGAAACCATGGATGAAATTAACATACTAACAGAATGTGAGACAATATTTGCAGTGCCTACAATTATCAAAACTTAATATTTAAGATATATGTAGGACTTCTGAAAATAAAAAAGAAAAAGAGATTCTGATAGTGACATAGAAAAAAGATATAAACAAGAAATTTTTAGAAGAGGAAAACTGAACATTCAGATGAATATAAGAAATCCTAAAATTGGGCTGAGGGTGAAGCTCAATGGTAAAATGCTTGCTTAGGATACACAAGGCCCTGTGTTCCATTCCCAGCAAGAGAGAGAGAGAAAGAAAGAGAGAGAGAGAGAAAGAGAGAGAGAGACCCTAAAATTGACCAGCAACCAGACTTAAAGTAATGAGAAATCAGTCATTAATTTTCACCTATTGAAAAATAGAAACCAGGGTATTTGCAAGGACTGATAAGGATATAGGTGCAGGGAAGTCCTGAGAAACAAGAGGTCAGGCTAGCCAGGTTTGGTGGTACATGCCTTTAATCCCAGGACTTGGGAGGTTGAGACTGGAGGATTGAAAGTTTGAGGCCGGCTTGGGCAATTTAGTGAGATCCTGTCTCAAAATAAAAAATAAAAATGGCTGGTGGTATAGCTCAATGATAGAGAACCTCTGGGATAAATCCCCAGTACTGCAAAAAAGAGGGCAGGTTCATTCAGCAACCTGGCAGTGTGGAGTCCATTTCTTCGATGTGTATCTCCCAACAAAGCTCTGGGGCAGGTCCAGAAAGGGACAAATCCAATGGTGTTTGTAGTAGCAAGATGGGTGTGCTGGGGTCTTGAAGATAATCTCAGGTGTCCATCTCTGGACAAGTGGCTAAAACCTATGTGCTAGACACACAGCATAGGTACAATGTAGCTGTGGGTAAAAGACATTTAATGTATACATTGCCAGGTGGGAGAGTCCCAGAATAACATAGTGTTGATGAAAATTAAAAGATGCATAACACCATTTGATTACCTAAATTAAAATCAACCTTCACACAAACAACAATACATGTTGAACAAAAATAGAAAGGTGCACATTGGAAGATTTAAAATGACAGGAGGAACATAGGGAAGTGAGCTATGGAACAGAAGAAAATAACCCTAGCAAACAAGGAGGGATTTCCCCCATGGACCTAAGACCATGGTGCACCACAAAAAGGAAGTAGAGCACCCAAACCAAACAAACCTTCAGACTCAACTGGACCAAGAAGACAAAAATAACAGTGAAGAAAAAAAGAGATGATTTCATGAGATTGTCCAAAGTGTAACAAGGAGATGCATTGTTAGACAATGCAAAAGAGAAGTCACAAGTAGAAAATAATGCATTGCAATTGTTTTTCTCTCTTTTTTTACTCTCTCTCTCCTTCCTTCCTTCCTTCTCGCCTGCCTGCCTGCACTGGAGATTCAACCCAGAGGCACTCTACCACTGAAACACATCCCAGCCCCCAGCCCTTTGTATTTTGAGACAGCCTCAGGCTGTCCTTGAACTTGGAATCCTTCTGTCTCTGCCTCCCAAGGAGCTGGGATTACATGTGTGGACCACTGTGCCTGGCTTCCAATGTATTTTAAGTGGAAATCTGGAAGAATACCATGGGAGAGATAATACTTAAAGTGACAAAATCTGGAGAGAATCCCAGACCAATGAATAATCTGTCACCGAATGGACAGCAGGAAACCCCTAATGGTAACATGACAGCCCCTTCTCAGGGACTCCAGGTGGAGTATGGGGACACATGGTGGGACAGACACCGGCTGGGCATTTAAGATCAGGATTTACGTCTTCCTTCTCTCTTTCCAAAATGTGAGTTATTTACCAATGTCAATCTCAATACTCTGTATGGGGAAGAGGGGAGGATGAGGAGGGAGCTGGGAGACAGTCTACCAAGTGCTATATGCGTGTATGTCACTATCAACATGATTTACATTATGATGTGAGACTATAATGCATAAATAAAAGTATATTTAAAAAATGTGAGTTTCTGGTTTTTTCAGCCTGGTACCTGAGAATCCCCAGTATTGGCAGGCACACATGGCACCCAAGCTTTCCACGGGTGCCCCAGGGCTTACCTGGAAACAGACAAAAAGGTATTAAAGGTGGAAATTCATAGCAAACACTAACTCGTTCTCCTTTCAAGCACTACAATAACACTGTCATATAAAAAGAATGTAATTCTTTCATTTTCCCTTTAAAAATAAACAAGTAACTCAGTCAAATATATTTGCACTTCAGAATCAAACATTATTCTCTAGGGATACTATAAAAATTTAATTTATTTGATCTGCTTATTTTTAATTCCCTGGTCCCATATGCTGGTGAGATTAGCAAATACTAGTGAAATGTGGTCAAATCACCAGGCAATTCCTTTAAAGAAATGCCATTCCGTGGTTTAGGATTAGGGTCCTAAAGCCCAGTATTTAACAGTACCTGATTTAGCCCTACTGTGTAGACTATACAGCCCAGGGAACTGTATGCAATAAAACTCCACAAAGTAGCTCACTCATAGATCAGCTCATCTGCGCTTACCCCACTGGCTGATTTCATGTCTAAATCCAAATCTTCTTGTCAGATACCAGCAAGCAGAAAGAGATGAGCTGTTAGTCAGATTGTGTTTAAATAATGAAAATGCTTATCACTCAAAAGATGCACATCAAAAACCCCTAAATCAAAAGTTTTCATGAGTGAGTTTCAGTTTGTAGGCTTTCAATTTTCTATTAGTGCCAAATGGGGCAAAATCTACAAGGCAACAAATATATGGGCACACAATCCAGATTCTGACACCAGAATAACTGTTAATCCCAGCCAGAGGAGCAGGACTGGAACGGTTCTCAGCTGTGTGTTATAAACATACATGGAGAAAACATGTAAGCTTTGCAACAATTCCCAGAAAGCATTTTTAAAATGCAACCTTAAGTAGAGGGAAAGAGCTGGCAATGCAGAGAAATAGATACAGATGCTCGTAATAAATACTTCAAAGGTTTCCAGTCCCCCGGATTCTGTAGATGCACCATGCTCATGAAGATGAGATCTAGAGAAAGTGAACTCTGGTTAGATTGCATGTGGCCTTGCTCATAAATACCTAGTAGAAGGTGAAGTGACACCTGAACATGACCTGAGTAGATGCGATTATCAGCATCTACAACAGAGTGCTCTATATTTGGGAAGCCCAGGTGAGCAGAGCCCACCTCCTGGGCTAGGTGGAGCAATAGATATAGAAACACGCTGACTGTCTTTCAGCCATCAAAGGGCCTTACTTCACATGCCCTGAAACTGAAACAATGAGAAAGCAATCTAGTTTTTGAAACAGATGGTGGAAGGTATGACAAGATGAGAGGACTGAATTAAACTTAACACAAAATTTGAAAAATTATTAAGCAAAAAATCAAAATCAATTCATAAATTAATTAAGACCAAGGATGGCAAACTCTATATGAAATACTGAAGAGAGCCTACTCCGGAGTTCAGAGAAGTACATAACAGAGCCATAAAAGGATGTTTACTAAAATGATCCTGAATATTCTAAGAGACCTGTTTTATAAATGGAAAGCTAAAAAAGGTCTAAGCAATGGAATGGAATGGGCCCAGCCAGCAGCACAAAACGCAAGAGGCTCCTTGGGGCAGGAAGACACTGTACCATCCGCAGCATTCGCTGGTTTCTGAGTTGAGGACTGATTAGGTTAACAGTTCCAGGCTGGGTTTGATTTGCATTGATTTCATGTTTGGCCATTCGGCTCCCAGAGTATTTGCAGTACATCAACTTTTGGAACTAAAGGCCACAAATGAACCCCAAACACAAATAAGGTTCTCTGCATCATATTCGAGCTGCTCCTCTGCCCTGCTTTCTTCTACCACCCCTGCCTCAGCTGGCCCCACCTGCCTCTCCTTCCATCATCCAGCTCTGAGGGACGCTACATCAAGCAGGAGAATGGATACGAGCAAACAGAAAAGATCAAAGGGAGAAGAGAGAACATCATGGTCTTAAAAGATGCAGATTTTCTTTTCACTGGCAAACTGACTCTATAGAAAATTCCTTGAGTCTTTCAAAATTTTCATGAAACCAATATAAAAAATATACTAGTCTTAGAAGAATGTTAGCAATGGTGCTCATGTACATATATACCAAATGGTTCTCTTATAGGAAAGCAGTATATGAAATATTATAGTCATGCTGCTTTATCTTAGAATTGATAGAGATAAATTCCAGAAATGTTGACTGCTTGGTCTCACTCTTTTTATTTAGTGCATTGCTGTATAACCCATTAACATGGTCAGTGATACACCTAAATTTCTCTTTCATATGGGAAATATCACCCCATTTCTTTTGTGTGTGTGTGTGAGTGTGGCACTGGGTATTCAATCCAAGGGCATTCTTCCTCGAAGCTACATCCCCAGCCTTATTTTATTTTTATTTTGAGACAGGGTCTTGCTAGGTTGCTGAGAGTCCCACTACTTGCTGAGGCTATCCTCGAACCTGCGATCCTCCTGTCCCAGCCTCCCAAGTACTGGAATTACAAGAGTGCACCACCACACCTGGAAGATCACCCCATTTCTGAGAGGAAGTCACCAACCTATATGAAACATCTCCATAGGTCTCACTTTCTCTTGCTTCCACCTCACACTCCATTCTTGAACTGTCCTATAGGCAGTTGGAGCCTGGGGACAAAGGTCATGTGTGCAGAGAGGCAGTGCTTGATACTCATTCCTGGCAGCAAGATCAGGCCATTGGGTCTGTGGGTCCATGCACAGAATTAATGCCAAGTATCTCGGAGTCTGACCCTTGGACATTACTCTAAGCTTGAGTAAAAAAGGATAGTAAAGTCATGGAAAAACATAAAAAGTTCCTAAACGCGTCTTAGAAAACGAAAGAAGCCAATCTGAAAAGGGTATATGCTGCATGTGTTCAACCATCTGACACTCTGGAAATGACCAAACTGTGAACACAGTAAAAAAGATCAGTATTTGCCAGTGGTTGAGCGAAGGATGAATAGGCAGAGCACAGAGGGTCCTATGTGCAATATATTAGTTTTCCATTCCTGTAACAACCAACCTGAGGCTGGGTAATGCATTTAAAAAGGAGTTTATCTCACAGTTTGGAAGGCTGAAAGTCCAAACAGCATGGTGCCAACTCTGGTGAGGGCCTCAGGGCAGGTGGCCTCCTGGTGGGAGCAAATGCATGAGGGAGAGATTGCATGGGAAGACCAGAAACCAGAGAGGGCAGAGAGGCCAGGCTTGCTCTTTTGTAACAATTAGCTCTCATGAGAACTAGCTCAGGATCTCACAAGAGCGACTTCACTTCCTTTGAAGGTCAATACCTGTAATGACCTAACTACCTTCCACTAAAGTGACCTCACTATGCATTAAGGATTCAGGCAGACTTGCCTGAGCGCATGGGATTATGCCTCTAGAAGAAGACTGAAGGGGAGACTGTTCTATATCAGTTAAGAGAGGAGCTACAATTTAATCTTCACTTCCCACATGGCCTATAGAAGAATCTAGAAGAAAAGGAGCACAGAAAACTCATTATCCTTCCCATGAGCACTCTTGTTGGGTTGGCTTCTCTCCTTGGTGTTATTTAGGGGTATAGGCACAGCAAACCCCAGCTTTAAAGCCTTAAGCACCTGGTGGGAGGGTCACTGAGTCAGGCTTGGGAATAAGCAAATGACATATGGTTTTCAATTCTGTCTGCAGGTCAGATAAAGGGCAACTTGGAACTAGTTCAGAGTGTGAAGCTGGACAGTTATCACAGCCACAGGGACTGGAATCAGCTCCCACTGCAGAAGCGTCAGCATGGCGGACAGGGTGGGGCCGGGAAAGAATGAACCTATGAATCAGGAAGAACCATAGAATGGAGTGGTCGAAGCAGAGGACCATGGCCATGGTGATATGCAGAGCAGTGGGCAGGGGGCTGGTGAGGCGCTTCTATGTCCATCAAGGGAACTGGCTCTCATTCCAATCCCATCTCACAAAGAAGAATCAGGGGTTCTGCAGAGCTAGGTCAGTGGACCTCAGACATAGCAGATCACAGGGACCTTGTATGGAAATCCCCATTCCCATGTCCTGGGCACCTCTGCTCCAAGGGAAGCTCCCGAGGCAGGACCTATGAACCTGGAATCCCCAAAATCCATCTTGGTGATTCTGAGAACCCACAAGTACAAGAACACAAAAAGGGTTAGAGAGAGAGAGAAGAAATACCAGAGCCCAAGAGATCCCTGAAGGCATGCTATCAAATGTTAAAGAAAAATGCTTAAGTAAATGCTGGCAAAGATGTGGAGGGAAAGGAACACTTTATACTGTTAGTGGGATTGTGGATTAGTACGATCACTATGGAGATCAGTATGGAGGTTCCTCAGAAGACTAGGAATGGGATCATCATATGACCCAGCTATGCCAGTCCTCAGTATCTTTCCAAAAGAATTAAACTTAGAGTATTATAGTGAAACATACATATCCATGTTTATAGCAGCATAATTCACAATAGCCAAGTTATGGAACCAACCTAGGTGTCGTCATGATGAATGGATAAAGAAAATGCGGTATATATAATTAATGTAGTTTTACTCGGCCATGAAAAAGGACAAATTATGCCATTTGCAGGGAAATGGGTGGAACTGGAGAACATCATGCCAGGTAAGATCAGCCAGATTCAGAAATGAGGGCCTGTATATTTTCTCTCATATGTGGAAGCTCAAGAGAAAATAGGAAAGAAAAAGGACCTCGTGAAAATGAGGAGAGAGACCAGTAGAAGAATGGAAGGGGACTGGAGGGAGAAAGGAAAGGAAAAAGAAGGTTTGGGGAAGGGAACAGAGCACATAATGTTATGAGCCTATATGAAGGTGTCAGTATGAGTCTCACTAGCATGGAAGGGGAGGGAGAACGAGGAGGGGTGGAATGGGGAGGATATCACACCAAGGGATGTCCTGAGCATATATGAATGCATCACTTTGAATCTCACTATGATGTATGATTGATTGCAATGCATCAATAAATTTTAAAAAATGCTTTAAAGGACATGGATTTTAAAAATTGCAAATAGTAATCGTCTACAAGGTTCTGTTGTTGTTTTAAGTGTGTCGGTACCAGAACAATGCACAAGGACAATTTCAGGGAGGACTTATTTCTCCTTGTTTAACGCTGAAGGGAAAATACTCCCACGCGCCTCTCAGCAGTAGTAACTGATGAAATGAGAGGGTCCTGTTGATTGCTCAGTGACCCAGAAACAGAGTTGATGAAGACTGACAGCATCGCATTCAAAGCAGGAGCACTGGGAGACGTCCAGCCGGGATCAGGAGGAAGGGCAGGAATATTCTAGCCCAGCACTCCTCAGACTTCAATTGCATGAGAATCACTTATTAAATTGAAATAAGCGTGTCCTAAACTGACCTCTATACTTGAGCGATAAAAATTGTCTCAAAGTGGCCTCTGTGTTCAGTGATCCACAACCTACCTTGTTGTAACAGGCAAACTGCAACCTAACATAAGGATAGATGCCGGTAACCAAGCAACCAAACTTCAGCCAATCACAGCAGCTGACCCCTCAGCCATTCCCAAGCTAAAGACTGCCAAATTATGCCCAAATAAGGCAAACCTGGAACTGCACCAATCGGTCCAACTCTGTAGGTCATTTCCTGTTTTTCTGCTTATAAATACAGCCCGTTGGGGGCATTCTGAGCCATCTTTGGTCTGGGATGCTGCCTGGTTCTACAACCTTTTTCTTCTTTGAGTAAACTTGGTTAAATTTAATTGGTCTCAGTTGTTCTTTTAACACTGGAGGATTTGTTAAAAGGCAATTCTGGTTCTGGAGGTCTGGGGCAGGGCCTGCAATTCTGCATTTATGGCTAGCTTCCCAATGATGCTGATAGTCAGAGACACCCTTGAGATATGTTTTTGGCAATGAAGCTGTAGGCAATTCGAAGAGGCTGGAGAAGTTTGGACAGAGATCCATGCTCAAAACTCAACTTTCCTAAGAAATCCACTGTACACTGTCCTCCCTTGTCAATACAAATACAATACTCAATTAGTTCCTAAAGCAAATCTTTGTACCTAAGAATGCCATATAACAATCATTAAATTTTAAAGTTAGTCTACAGAGGAAGACTGGACTCCAAGTGGTAGCAAATATGGTGTTGGTATTAACAACCATAGTATGTAGTTTCTGAAAAAAAAAGGAAGGCACGAATTCTATTACACAAAAATGAAATAAGCAGATGAGTGATTCAAAGGGTCTACTAGAGGACAAACCCTTTCCAAAAACTAAAAAAGAATCAAATAAAATCATTTAACTTTAAAAAACCCATAACAGCAACAACATATACACATAAGCTTTCTGAGAAATTAATCACAACACCGATAATAACCTCATCAATAAAACAAAGGTCCATTGGAGAGGATATGAAAAAGATCACAGACTGGAGACTTCTAATTGGAAATTACCTTGAAATCATCTACATTATATTAATCCATAATTATTATTAGAAAACTAGGGTCATGTCTGAGCCTAAAGCACACAATATTCATAACAAAATCTGGGTGATAATTCTTGTAGCCACATATTTTTACAATTAAAATGCTAATCTACACAGTAATTTTTGAATAAAGCATTCACATTTATAGGTTAATTACAACATGTATTCATGTTGGAAAATGCTTTCTATGTTTATTGAGTTGTATACAATATTTTATTAGCATCACTAAATTAAAGAAAAATGATGGTGTGTCGTCCATATCTGACTGCATTACCATAAGAGAATGTAGTCTTGATCACAAGAAATTGAATTTATATTTTGACAAATCCTTCCCAAATTCTAGTAAAGCCTCCAAATAACATTATTTCTACTTGGCATGCATCTGCCATTGAAATCTTATTAAAAGAATCAGCTAAATAATAACTAGAGAGAATGTTTTAAAAGGTGCTGCATTTCACATTTTAACACACTCATGTTGGAATATTCTACAAAATGACTACTTTTTGATTTATAAGCCAGATTGCTCTTTCCATGCACTCGCAAAGCCTTAGGGTGTGAGCTAGAGTTGAAAGTTAAACATCTATTTGCATTTGGCATAGGAAATCCTTGTCACCTTCCCATGAAATTTCAGCTGTCTCAGTGGATTTGGCTAAGATCAAAGCCCCAGCACTCAGTGAGCCCAGGTTTTAATCCCTGCCAACAGCCAATCATTTGATTTCCGAGTACAAAGAGCCACTCCTGGCTCACTGCTGCCCACACAGTTATGGCTTCAGATGGCCTTGGGTTCACCTGCTTCCCTTCGAGAGGATGCAGCTATTGCAGAGATTTGCAAATTCCATACAAGGAGAATCTAAAATGCACACATGTGCTAAGAATTCGGTGACAGAAAGCATGGTGAAAGTCTTTTCCTTCTTCCCTGGCTGCCTGGTGAGCAGAGCAGCCAGCCCATGGAAGCCTCAGACAGCTGGGCGTAGGCTTACTCCTTCCAGTTCTACACAGCCCAGGTTTTCCCTGGGGACCGTGGCAGGCACCTCGCCACTCCAGGAAGAAGCAGGTGCCTCTGACTCCCAGGTCTACCGTCTTACAATTGCATCACATAACCTCATATTGTTTATTGTCACATGTGCAGGAAATATGACTTCATGAATGTAGCTTGGTTAATATCAACATTCATAACAAAGGATGACAATAGGAAGAATATAAAGGAAGAATACACTTGTAATTAATCTCAAACATGAACCACGGTGGTAGAAGTGTGTAAGACTCGATACAGTAGATTTCTGCTGGCAATGAGGAAAAATGGTGGAGAAGTTGACATTTTTAGAGCAATAAACTGTGGTAATATTGTGGAGACTGTACTTTTGTTTTTGTTTTACTGTAGATTTGTAAAAAGTGATGGATTAAAATATTTATGTGGCAAAGTAATAAACAATGATAACCTAGTATAAATATAGTATGGAAAGCTCATGAATATTCTAGCTTTTCATTCTCCCATGACCTTGACAAAATTTTTTAAAAACAGGATTTTTTTCTATGTATGGTATTCAATTTGTGCTATTTTACATGGGGAGAAATGTTTAACAAGATAATTGAATAAGAACAAAGGAATTATGTTGACCAAAAAAGAAGAATAAAAACTTTATTCTCATAGAAAATAAAATGAAACCATTTATGTAAAGAAAAATCAATCACAATCCATTATCATTCTTCTGTAGTCTTATTTTCAGGAGGTGGATTTTGTAACTTAATAATTAGGAACTCAAGACTGCATTTATATGGACAAAAGAAGACTGGGGCAAGGGATTTCATGTGACACATCACAGTCCTGCTAAAGTATCTCTCTCTTCTTCTCTGTCTCATTTTTCAAAGATCATATAAATAACTATTATTCACAAAGGAAGTACAATCTATCAGTAAGTCACTTCTTCCATGGGAATAATCAATAAAGAAACAGCAATCTACCCTGCAGCTCTCACCTCCAAATTACAATTTCTATACTTTGGCAGCCAGTACAGTGCAATTAATGTTTAATTCATGCTTTCTCCCCAAAGAAAATAGAAAAAATCCAATACATTGCCATTCTCCTAAGGTATAAAGTACAACATCTAAGGAAAGAGAAAAACACAAGCTAGCCATTTCTAAAATTATCTTCCTCAATGACTATGACATGGCCCTTGGGTAAATAGTGAAGTATAGAGCTTGCAATTTAACACCTAAAGTCATTACAAAACCACTCTTATTACTCAACTTCTACACACAAACTATACTACAGATAGAAGAGGCACTATATTCTTTTGTCCTCTGGTAGCATATGCGTGGATAATGTAGCTAAAATATCTGCACAAAAGAACTAGCTCTATTCTTTTTTTAATATACCAATTCAAATTAATATGTCCCTTTACCCAGTTTCTTTAAGAATGCAAAATAAATCTAAACACATATCTCCTGTTCCCTAGAACTGAACTGGTAGAAGCTGCAGTTTGTGCTGTTTTATCAGGAAGTCCCAATGTTTGCTATAAAGTTTCAATGTGTCTAAGAGATAGACTCGAAGTGAAGCAGGGTTCTTACCCAAAGGACAGACCAAGGCTGGGTTCACATATTAAGTCTGTAGCTTATACAAAAGTATATAGATTTAGATATTGACACGATGCGGGCAATGTCCTTTTGAAAATGTCAAGTTTCTGATGTCCCTGTTGGATGGTTTATCCTTAGGTCCTCTTTCTTAACTCAGGCTTGGCCAGAGGGATGCATTAACCATTTGTGTAGGCTCCACGGGGTCTCTGTTCATCACCTCTATACCTGGGATTAACGCTTAACTTGACCTCCTTACTTTGTGTTATGGTTAGATGTACAGTGCCCCCTGAAGAGCTCATGTATTAATGTTCAGGATTGATATAATTTAGTCACAAGGGTTGGAATATCATTAGTGTGTAATTCCTTTGTAATGGATTTACTGGGTGGTAACCAAGGCAAATGAGGGTGTGGCTAGAGAAGGTGGGTCCCTGGGAGTGTGGCATTAGGGACTGTGCTTTTGTCTTTGAATCCCCTTGCTTGCTCACTCTTTCCATGATGTGAGGAACGGAGCTCTTGTTCTCTTACTCTGCTTCCTGTTGCCCTGCCCTGAGCTCTGCAGACCCTGGTCTCACATAGAATGAATCCTGGAATCTCCAAAAACTGTGAGCAAATAAATCTTCCTTCCTCTGAGTTTTGTGGTCAGTCATTTTGGACTACAGTAGTGGGAATGTTGATCGAGACACTTTGTGAACATGGGAACTTCATGCTCTTACTTCCTCATATGTAAATCTGGGAGAGAAATAGCTCTCACTTCAGAGCCAGTGGGAGGTGTGAATGAGACCATAACATCCTGAAAGGATTCAGTAAAGACTGGAAGAGTTACTTGCCAACCACTGTTATAGCCAGGAACAACGATGATGTTACTTAATATTACTTGGAAAAAATACAACTCAAAGTAAAAAATACTGAAAAACTAACAAGCAACTATACCTGGAACCTGAGGTATTGAAGACAACTTTTTGAGCATTACCTCACTTCTGAAAGTCTTGTACCAATATTATCAATTGTGCCTGCATTGTCCTCATTTCTCAGAGGAGGAAGTCTTGCCAAGGAGTGACTGCATTGTCCATCTCAGTCCTGGCAGGGGTCCAGGATTCCTCTCTGTACTCACCTCTGACTTACAAAGATATGTTCCAAACAACTGTCTTAGTCCATTTTGGCTGCTATAACAAAATACTGTTCCTGGGTGGCTTATCAACAAAGGGAACTTCTTCCTGAGAGTTCTGAAGGCTGGAAGTGCAAGATTTACTTGCTGGCAGCAAAGTCAGTGTCTGGTAAGAGCCTGCCTGGATAGTGCCTTCAATCTGGATCCCACAGAGTGGAAAGCCAGACAACTCTCTGGGTTTCTTTATAGGGGCACTAATCTCTTTGCAAGCGATCTGCCCTCAAGACTTAATTCTTCCCAAAGATGATCATCACACTGTGGATTCAAATTTCTTCATGTGAACCTGGGGGTACAGATCATTCAGATCATAGCAGGGACCTTTCAGAAGGAGGTGGTTATGGACATGAACCAGTTCCCTATCTGCTCATGCTCACGCATCTCCTGTCATATGAGTACCTGACGTGCCTGAGCACTGTCCCCGGTGTTGGGGATGCTGTGGTGAGTAAGCAGAGCCAATCCCACCACAGGCCCCTCCCTCCCAGGAGGCCGAGAAGGTGAGTGCACAGAGAGATGTATCCAGCAATGCAGGTAGCAGCTGTGTTCTAGAAAGGAGGGTGATGGGGTGCTGGCAGCCAGGGAGGGGAGAGCCTCCAGGGGGAGGATCCTGTGAGGGAGAGGGTGATGCCTGAGATGCAGATAAAGACAGCCCTTCACAGAGTGGCAGGAAACGCTGGGGTGACTTTCAGTTCTTTCACTCTCCCTTCTCTCTGGGTTTGGATCTGGAGGGTCCCCCAAGGGCTCATGTACTGAAGCTCTGTCCCCAGTGTGCCAATGTCCTGAGGTGGAACTTCGGGGAAGCGACTATCCTGAGGGTTTTGACCTCATTACGGGGTTAATCCACTGATAGCTGAATGGTCTACAGAGAGGAGGTAGAAACTGAAGGCAGGTGGTTTGGAAATAGATCTCTGGAAAAGCTCAAGTATTGTCAAAACAAAAAGAATGTTCACAGGTGAAATAATTGAATCATGAGGTTCTAATCTCATCAATAGATAATTGCTTATTAGATTAATGAGTTTATTAGATGGGAGCATTGGTGTAGGGTGTGGCTGGAGGAGGTAGGTCACTGGGGTGTGGCCTTGGAATACATATATATATATATATATATATATATATATATATATATACACACACACACACACACACATATTATATAATGTTCCTTTTTTTTCTGTCTCTCTGTTTCCTGCTCCATGCCCTGAGCTCTGCAGAAGTGACTAGCCTAACATGGACTGAGATTTCTGAAACCTCCAGAACTGGGAGGCGGAGACTGGAGGATCCGGGTTCGTGACCAGCCTCAGCTACTTAGTGAGGCCCTCCGCAACTCAGCGAGACCTTGTTTCAAAATAAAGAATAAAAAAATAGGGCTGGGGGTGTAGCTTGGAGGTAGAAAGCCTCTGGGTTCAATCCCCAGTACTGCAAAAAAAAAAAGAAACAAAATTGTGGAAATTATGTTCTTCTGTAAGACCTATGGGAAAATACTCCTGCCCTCAAAATTACTGGGATGAGGCCAAGAAAGGATCATCCTCTAAAAGGAAAAAATAGAGTATATTAACAAATCATCAATTTAGAACAATAATACTGTGGTATAGAGTTTGGAAATACCTGAAGAGCTGTGAATATCTGAAAGGTACCCAGCATATTGGCTTTATGTTATGATATAGACTGACCCCATAGTGGATAGGAGCTTGGGATTATATTCAACTCACGTGGTGGTAACCTTGGCCTATTCTAACAGGAGTATGTCCATGGGGAAGGAACTCACTTACATTCTTTGTGTCTCATTCTTATCATCTGAGAAATAAAAGTACTCGTGCCTGTCTGGTAGGGGTATTATGAGCATTAAATAAAATAACATCTGAAGATGTGACCTGGCCTATCATGGACTGGAATCTCTGAAAACTCCAGAACTAGAAGCAAATAAATCTTTCTTCCTCTAAGTTGTGGTCATCAGGCATTTGCGGTCACACCAATGAGAATGCTGACTGAAACTCAGGGCATGGTGAGGCCATTAGCTTGCACCATATTTGGCATGGATTCAGGTGAAATAAACAGTATGGATGGTGGCATCCTTGGGATGGTGACACTTAGAGAGGATGCTGGTGCAGTTAGCCTGGAACGGATGTCACTTGTTATAACATCTGGGCTGTCTGAATCCAAAGATGTGGGCTCAGATGGCGGACAGTGATGGGAATCAAGAAGTAAGGACAAATGTGGGGTAGCTGGCATTGTTCAGGGAAGAGGGGCTGAGGCCAAGAGAGCAACTACAGTCCTCACAGAGGGGATCCCAGTTGCTGGATGAGAACATTCCCTGCTCTCTGCTCCATTCAAAGATCTACTAAAGGGGCCCACTGCAGAAGGCCTAGCCTGACTGGGACACAGCCTTGTTAGCTGAAAGTCACCAGCCTCCAAGCCTCCCCACAGATTTTATTTATTCTCCCTGATAACATATCTTTATCATAAACAACTGGAGCCACTTTTTTTCTTGACACCAGCTTTCTTTGGCGGTAGTTTGAAAATATTAGTGAACATCTATAAACTTCCCTCCTTGCCGTTAGACTCCTAACTTTAACTATGGATGATTTAGAAATAATAAAAATACTATTTTGATATATTTGGAATATGGTTATTCAAAATAGATTTACTTGTATGTGTATTTATTTATTTATAAAAAACCATAACATATATTGGCTAAAACATTTTTGAACTAGAAAAAGTAACATTTGATCCATTTACTTTCACTTGATCCATATGAACTATGAATTTTATAAGTACTTTTAAAGTGAAAGTATTCCTTTCTTGGAGAGATAAGGTTTCAATGTTTTGTTCATCAGATCAACCTAATGTTTAATGTGTCACCTCTTCTGCCAACTTGATTTAAAGCGAGAATACCAATAGAAAAAATGAGGTACAGCTCAAAGACAAACTTGCATTCCAATTTATAAGAGAACCCGGTCTGAACACTGTTTAACATTACACCGAAGGGTATCCTTTGAGGGCACAAGAAAGAAAGAAGCAGAAAGGAAGGGACCAAAAAGGAAGAAGCAGAAAGGAAGGGAACAAGCAAGCTGCAGCACTACCACAGTACTAGGATCTAGACATCATTAATGGGAGAGTTTTAGGCAAAGTCAAACTTAGAGCAGATGAGATGGATTTCCTGGTACCTAGTCCATTCTGTTACTTATGGAATAGATGGCACAGCCAACTGTGGCCTCTTTCTTTTGCATGCATGTGTGTGTCCATCCTATTCTTATTTCTCAGCTGGCCTCTGATTTTCCTTTGGACAAAGATTAGCACATGGCAGAGAGCAATGAGCAACCTGTTTTTCCACAATGGTCTGCTAAGCCCATGCGCTAGGGGTAAGGCTTAAAACACTGCATGAGGATGTAGCAGGAAACACCCTTGTACGTCATATCAACCTGGACAACTCACAAATAATAACATATACCTACTACTCAGGAAGGTGAGTGTTTCGGAAACATGGACAAGATAATTGTAAGTCCATGAGATTGGCAGCATTATCAAATTTTCTGATACTTTCAAACATAAGGTTGCTTCCCCTGAATGACAGCCTTGTAGGGAAGCATCGATTGTAAAGCATATTAGAGCCAGTATTCTGATGTTCACTGATGAGTGTGAGATGATGGATGGAGATGAGGTCACCTGGGGGCTCTTGAAGTCCACCTTTTGTCAAAGAGCTTATTGATTTTTGTGGTTCTGAGCCCATTCAATTCAGAAAAGAAGAAGAAAGTCCTTGCCTGTTCAGAGCTCTACCACATGTGGAACCAGAAGGTTGGCATTGGAGAGGTTGGGAAGATTAAACAGGCTGTTTGCTTGCCAGGTAAATATCTTGGAAATTAAATCAAAACAGAATACAGAACTATAGAAATTCTCCATAGCAAGAAAACATCATGAGCATCATTCCCCCAAAACAATCTGAGTGATACTAAATATGCACATTAAGAAAAACTATTGAATTCTACTAAGACAATTTTTGAGGGAAGCATATAATGCTTTCTCGTTGATTTAAGGCCAGGCTCACATTAAGATTTCATAGCTGAAAATTACTCTTGGGGAAAAATAGAACCACTCGTGTGTGCCTCATTCTTGAATGCATCGTAAATATGGATAGGTGTTTATGTTCCTCAGTGTTTCCGAACCCATCACGAAGGAACGGGAAAGCCAGTGTGATGCTATGTTAGAAGGATATTTATCAACACAAACCCCATCCTTTTCTGCACTTCTTTTTGTCCTAAAACAAAACACATTATCAATCCCTTTAAAATTAAGAATCTAGCTTTTAAAACATATTTTCTGCTACTTATTTTATCAATCTAATTAATCACATTTTCAGAAGCCCCAGTCTCATAACAGGACACTCCTTTAATGAACTGCAAGCACACACAGCATATGGGATGTATTTACACAGCCATTGCTGAGCCCACTTGGCTGTTACTGCTTTAAGTTAGCTTTAGTCTGATTAGAGGTCACTGCTATGTCTCAAGTGTAAGTCCTATATAGGGCAAATCAAAATAATCTCTTTTCCCAATTTGACCTAGTATATTCCATACTTAACTTTTATTTCTTAGAAAAATATCATGTTCAACACATGAAATGTCTCCTCTGCAGGTTCAATTATGGAAATATGGTTGTGAGCATATCATAGCACTTCCAGACAGAAAGGTTCATGGCTTTAAATCAGGACTAGCTATGTGTTTTTTAACTTGCTTTTTACTTGAATAGACTATTTTTTAGAACAGTCATAGACTTACAGAAAAACTAAATAGATAGTATAGAGTTTCCAACTACTGTCCCTCCCTTCCCCTCCACAATTTCTTCTATTATTATGATCATGTAGCAGGGTCCTAAAATTTGTTACAACTGAGGAACCTATATTGATACATTAGTAAAAAAAAAAAAGTCCATCTTTCTTTTTTTATTTGTTTGTACTAGGAATTGAATCCAAAGCCTTACCCATGCTAGGCAAGCACTCTACCTCTGAGCTATATCCCCAGCCCCTAAGGTCCATCATTTATAGTAAGTGTCACCTTGTGTTGTACATTCTATAGGTTATCACAAACACATAATGTCATGTATTGACCACAATCATAGCAGAAGTGTTTCACTACCATAAGAGTCCCCGTTTCCACCTGTTCATATCTCCCTGTTCCATCACCCTTAACCCCTGGCAACCACTGATCTTTCCACTTCCTCTATAAGTTTGTCTCTTCCAGAAGATCATATCGCCTTGGGAATCATACATCCTTTTCAGACTAGCCTTTTTCATTTGGAAATGTGCACTTAAGCTTCCTCTATGTCTTTCAGCAGCTTCATAGCTCATTTCTTTGTATTTTTGAATAATGTTCCATTGTATGGGTTACACAGTCTGCTCATTCATTTAGTTATTGAAGGACATCTTGATGGCTTCCAGTTTTTTGGCCATTATGACTAAAAGTTCTCTGGGTATTCATGTGCAGGTTTTCGTGTGAACATAAGTTTTCAGTTCATTTGAGTAAATATCTTGGAATGCAATTCAGCAATTGGGTCATGTGCTAAGAGAGTGGTTGGTCTGTAGGAAGATGCAAGAGGGACTTCCAAAGTGGCTCTTCCGTTTGCCTTTACATTAGCAGTGAAAGAAAATTTCCAGTTGCTCCACATCCTTGTCAGCATTTGGTATTGTCAGTGTTTGGAATTTTACCCATTTTAGTAGGTATGTAGTGATATCTCATTCTTACTTTAGTTTGCATTTTACCAACTCCAAATGATATTGAGAACTTTTCATATTCTTCCTTGCCATCTGTACACCTTCTTTGGTAAAGAATCTGTTCAGATCTTTTTCTCCTTTTTTTTTTTTTTTTTTGCGGTACCAGGGATTGAACCCAGGGGCATTCTACCTCCGCGCTACATCCCCGGCCCTATTTTTTTATGCTTTAATTTGAAACCGGGTCTCACGAAGTTGCGGAGGGCCTCACTAGGTAAAGAGAGAGAGAGAGACAGGGAGAGAGAGAGACAGGGAGAGAGAGAGAGAGAGAGCTGAGGCTGGCTGCGAACCCGGATCCTCCGGTCTCCGCCTCCCAAAGTACTGGGATTACAAGCGAGCGCCACCACGCCCAGCTCTTTTTCTCCTTTTGAAATTGAATCGTTTATTTTCCTATTGTTGAGTTCTTAGTGTTCTTTGTATGTTTTGTGTACAAGTCTTTTTCAGATATGTTTTGAAAAGATCTCCCAATCTGTGGTTCTTAACAGTATCTTTTGCAGAGCAGAAGTTTTTAATTTTAATGAATTCCTACAGTCTCAGTCTGTTTGGGCTGCTATACCCAAACACCATACATATGAAAACACCATACACTGGGTAGCTTATAAATAACAAAAAAAAAAAGAAAGAAAGAAGAAGAAGGGGAAGCTTGCTCTTTCATTTGTACTCCTATTTTTTTTCCTTCAGACATAAAACACTAGGTTCCTCAGCCTTTGAAGAATAGACTTGGGGACTGGGGAGGGGAGTGGTTTCAGTGTCAAACTGAGGCTGCATATTGGTCTCTCTCTCATCACAAGCCTTCTAGTTTCCTGGACAGAGCAGCTACCAATTTCTCTGGCTCTCTAGCCTGAAGGCCATCATTGTCAGATTTTTCAGCCTCTGTAAGCCAATCTAACAATCTAACAAATCTCTTCTAATAATATATATTCGATTGGCTTTGTTTCTCTGGAGAACACTGACCAATACAGAAATTTACCAACCTTATTGATCTTTTCAAAGAACCAGATTTTAGTTTTGTTGATTTCTCACTTTCAGTACAATTGATTTCTGTTCTAACTTTTATTATTTATTTTCTTCTGTTTGCATCAGGCTTATCTTGCACTTTTTCCTCTGATTTCTTGGGAAGAAGCTTAGATTATTGATTTAGATATTTTTTCTCCTCAAATACATGCAGTCAACACTCTAAGTTTCTGTGAAAATTATGTTTTCGTTGCATCTCATATTTGATAAGTTCTCTTCATTTTTGTTTTTTTCAAAATGCCTTTTAAATTTTCCTTGAGATCTCGTCCTTGGCTAATGTGTTATTTAGAAGTGAGATCTTATTTTCCAAACACTTAGAGATTTTCTAGCTATTTTCCTGTGGTTTAATGTCATCATATTTGAGACCATGTTTTATATAATTTCTATCATTTTAACTGCCTTGAGGTGTCTTTTATGATCCAGAACTTAATCTTGGTGAGTAGTCCATGTAAATATATAAAAAACGGGTGTTCCGTGGTGGATGAAGAATGCTCTATGTCTCCACTGGTTTTAACCGTCTGATGGCAGTGTTTGATCAACTACCCTTCCTGATTTTCTGCCTGATGGCTCCATCAATTACTGATAGACAGCTGTTGAAGTCTAACTATAAGAGAGAGTACATTTGTGTGTTTCTCTATAGAATTTTTATTTCCTAATTATTTCATTTCTTCTATGATGTTTCTGCTTACTTTGTGTAAATCTGAGTTATCAATGTACCAGTTTCTTCTCTCTTAATTCTTTCAATATTTCTTTTAAAGAGTGCTTGGGATCGAACCCAAGGTCCTTGTGCATGCTAGGCAAGGGATAGACTATTCAGGCACATCTGGATGCTAGCCCTATTTTTAACACATCTTGCAATGCAGGTCCACTGGTAACAAGTTGCCTCAAGTTCTGTTTATCTAAAAAGATCTGCATTTCTCCTTTGTTTTTGAAGAATGATTACACTGTGTACCTAATCTATGTTGGCAGTTGCTTTTTTCCTTCAGCACTTTAAATATTTCATTCCACTCTCTCATTGTATGGTTCATGGCAAAAAAAAGTCCAATGTAATTGTTATCCTCTACAAGTAAGGCGGCTTTTTTCCCTCTTTCAGTATTTTCCTTTTTTTTCAGTTTGATTATGATATGCCTAGGCATCGATCTTTTTATTCTGTGAGGCTCTTGGATCTGTGCTTTTGTGTCTATCATTAATTTTGGAAAATTCTCAGCTATTGTTGCTTTAAGTATTTCTTCTGTTCCTTTTTCCTCCTCCTTCTCCTTCTGGTTTTTATATATAGGTTTCACTGCTTATAATTGTCTCACAAATCTTAGATTTCTCTGCTCCCCTCATCCCATGTTTTTTCTTTTCTTTGCATTTCAGTTTGAGAAATTTCCATTAAAATATCTTCACGCTTACTCACCCTTTCTTGGCTGTGCCCAGGCTACTAATGAGCCCATAGAAGGTATTCTTCATTTCAGTTACATTATTTTTTATTTCTAGCATTTCCACTTAATTCTTCCTTAGATTTTTTGTCTGCTTGCATTACCCATCTGCTCTTGTTTGCTCTCTAGATTTTTTCATTAGACCCATGGCCTATTAATCATAGTTAATTTAAATCCCCTATCCAATAACTCCCAAACTCCTGCCATATCTGATTTTATTTTGATGCCTGTTCTGTCTTTCCATATGTGTTTTCCTTGCCTTTTATTTCTCATAATTTTTTTGTTGAAAGACAGACATGATATATTGGGTATTTAGGAGACAACTGGATTAGACTTTGAGTGTATATGTTTTGTGTGTGTCTGGCCAAACCCTGAGCTGAATTTAATGTTTGATATTCTGAAGCTGTAGGCGTCAGACACTTTAGTTTCCTTAACCTTCTTTCTCTCTCCTGTTTCCTGATGAAGTCCTTCTTAGGTGGAGTCTGTGTCTTGCAGCTATCTATTGTAATGAGCCACTACTGTTTTGGAGCCCTGTTGATGTGGTGGTGAGAGGCTGGGGAGGAAAAGCTTTCTATAGTCTTATGATCAAATCTAAATTTTTATGCTTGAGCCTGCATTGTGGCCTTTAAATGTGTGTTTTGCTTTTAAAGCTTCTCACCCCTTCATGAAGTTTGGCTAAATGCCCTGTCCTCAGATCAGCTAAGGTTCTTGAAACGTAGTTCTCCTTGGAGTGTAGGGCTTTGGTGTGAAGAGGCTCCAGGCTTACATTGAATGGGTACTTTTCTCCTCCCAATACTCAAACCAGGAGAGCATCTTTTTCTGGTCTTTATGTGAGAACCTGGTGAGGCTCCCAAGGTAAACCAGGAAAGTATGGAGGCTCCCAGGATATTTTAACTGGCAAGCTGTACATGCTTAGCCTCCAGCAATCCTTCAAACTTACCAATTAACTGTTCATACCTGTTGCTGGCTCCACAGATTTCTGCCCCCTGGCCCTGCCTGTCACTTTCTGTATTCACTTGTATTTCCAGATTTCAGAGTGGTGGTTTGCCCTGTGACCTCAATCATCTGATACATCTAAGAAAAGCCATTAATTTTCAGTTTGCTCCATTTTTTTTCTTGTTGTGAGAAACAAGGAACACTGGGAGCGATGACTTGCAAGTTCTTTGTGTGTCCTAGATGAAAACGAAGACAAGCAAACTTTTTTTCTGTAAAGGGCCAAATGGTAGATAGTTTGGGCTTTGAGGGGTGCACAGTCTCCATTTCAACTAGTCAAGTCTGATATTATAATGTGATAGCAACTGCAGACAATACACAAATAAACAGGCACAGCTGTGTCCCAGTAAAATGTTATCTACAAAAACAGGCAGGGGGGGGCAAGTTTGCCACCCCTGCTCTAAAACAAAGACCACAAGTTGAAATACTATGTTACTCAGCTTTTTTTCATTGTTACCAAAAATACCTGGCATGAACAACTGAAAGGAGGACAGATTTATTCTGGCTCATGGTTTCAGAGGTCCAGTCCACGGTGGGCTGGCTCCATTGCTGTGGGCCAGTGGTGAGGCAGAACATCATGGCGGAAGGGTTTGGTGGAGGACGGCTGCTCAGCTCATGGCAGCCAGGACACAGAGAGAGATAAAGGAAGGGGACAGGAACAAGATAAGAGTCCCCAACGGCACATCGATAAGGGCCCACTCCCTCCAATTAGGCAATACCTTCTATAGCTTCCACCACCTCCCAGTAGTCCATTCAGTTATGGATGGATTAATCTACGGATGAAGTCAGAGACCTCATGATCCAACTGCTCTCCAAAGCCCCAGCTCTGGTCACTGCTGCAGTGGAGACTAATCCCTCAACACAAAAGGCTTTGGGGTTCACTTCCTATCATAACTTCAAACCATGACAAATACCATCAGGAGCGAAGATTTAGCAAACATCAGAAAAACTTTATGTCACTTTACATACAAATAAAATATTCTTTAATTATATATCAAAGACAGTCTTTATTTTCATAAAATGTGCTGTGTGTCATTTTTTCTTGAAACAGCCATATTGCTCTGTATAGAAATTTGGGTACTGTCACTCAGTTAATGCTTCTAGATTACTCTGGGGAAACAGCCACACAAGTGAACACAAACGACAGCTGGTATTTGTCTCAGTGTTGGGGACACAAGGGGTGTTGGGGATATGGTGAACCTAGTGAAGAAGATCTAAGCCACCACCAGCAGCTGCCAGGGGAAGGAAGAACTGCATGGCCAGAGGGACCGCTGTCCAAGAGGAGCTGGGGAGCTAGATTCCACGTTACCTTTACAATTTTAAATGCCGGCTACGAATTAGTATACATTTTTAAACACTGCACAGGCCAACACAAATATCCTAGATGGCTGACATCATCTCTTGGTTGAGTTTGGCCTTCAAAGGTCTTCAATCTAGGCCAAAGCCAAGTTTGACCAAAGGGAGCCCAGGAGTTAAAAGACTCTGGCCACAGTCACGTAGGTCAAGAAGAGTAGAGTGTGATGTGCACTAAGCTGCCCAGGGGACCACTTTTCTGGGTCAGCTCACAGTTCCATCAGGTGCACCCTTTAGCCTCCTTGAGATTAACATCCCTCTGCTCTGTATTCTGTCTCACACAGAGTCACTTTCTCCCACTCATAATATTAATAGCCCCCATGCTTACGTTCTTAAGTAGCTTTTAAAAATCAACTAACTCCATCACTTTTGTCAAAAAGCACAATTGCATTTTACTTAATCAGCAAAAAACTAATAAAACAATCACAATTATGCTGTGAAATCGCAGCAAGATAAATAGTTCCAATCAGTCACAGGAAGTCTACAAAGAACGCAGCATTTGGAAAGTGTGCTTCCAGCTATTCAGACCCAGTCTCCCCATGCCTCACAGTTCCCTCTAATTCCAAATTGCCCTAGGGAAAAATATGTTTCCAAAGATCTCAGCTTTCTAGAAAACACTGTGAAGTGTTTTAGGGGCAAAATGGAAATTAGCGAATGGTTAGACTCTTCTGACCCTGACAAGCTCATTTCATGTGTTGTCCTTGGTGGAGATGGAAGGAAGCTGGTGGAATGAAGGTTGCCGTCTGGGGTCTGAGTGAAGATTGAGGGAAGAAGGTGAAGTCATGCAGCCTCAGGAGGACTCAGGCTTGTAGCTACTGTTTCATGTACTCCTGACCCTTTGACTCGGAGTCTTTCAGGAGCTGGAAATATCACCTGTGAAAGGCTCCACATATGAGAAGAGCCTGATTGTGAAATACATACAACCATCATGAACTCTGCTCACTCTGAAATATTTTCCCATTAACAGCAAGAAAAGAATCGTCCTGAAAATCTGGTGACATAGCATCTTGTGGGAGATCCCCCTTGACTTCTGATGGGGCAATGTCCTGTCATAAATTGGAAATGTTAAGCCAAAAATCCATTTGAAAAATCTGTCTAACACACCCCACCTGCTGAACATCAGAACTGAGCAATGTGGCAATGGGGAGGCTCAGTTCCCTCCCCTCCTGAGCCCGGGCTATGTGGAGCTGCGGCCATGATATGACTTCCACCACCCATGACATAAAAGGGAATCATTTGTACGAAGTCCCTTTTGTTTCCCACTTTCTTTCTAGCTTCCATATATGAGAGAAAACATAGACCCTTGTCTTTCTGAGACTGGCTAATGTCACTTAGCATAATATTCTCTAGTTCCATCCATTTTCCTGCAAATGACATAATTTTGTTCTTCCTTATGGCTGAGTAAAATTCAATTGTGTGTGTGTATACCACAGTTTAGTTAATCCATTCATCTGTTTATGGACACCTACCTGGTTCCATAATTTGGCTATTGTGATGTGTGGTGCTATAAACATGAATACGCATATATCACTATAATATTCTAACTTCAACTTCTTGGGAAAGATAGGCAGGGTCATATGGTGGTTCCATCCCCATTCTTCTGGGGAACAGCCACACCAATCTCCATGGTGACTGTAATAATTTGCTATTCTATCAACAGTGTATAAGGAATAGTGGAAGTGGATTAAGGGACAGAGGTGGTGGGAAATAATGACACTTGATGAAGGAAACAGTTTATAGAAAATTACCAACACCAATCTCAATAACATGTCTGGGGACAGGGAGGGAGTGGGATGGGATCAGAGGGAAACATATCAAATGTGGTGTGCATGTGTGTTTCTATCACTCTGAAACTCATTATGACGAATAATTACAATGTCCCAATAAAAACATATTTTTTAACAAAAAGGCATCACACTGCATACTCTTCACCCAGGGAAAGATCAAAGTTCAAAATTTAAATAGCTTCTAATGAATGCACATTACTTTCACACCATCCTAAGCCTTTCCCCCCCAAAATCATAAGTCCAACCATTGTAAGTCAAGGAACATCTGTATTTTTCGTGGTTATAATTTTTATATGCATTTTCATGTATCTTCAAGTACTTCCATGGAGTTAGGTATAAAGACTGAGGTTGAAAAATATTTTTGAAACTGGAAAAAACAACAGAATACTCTGTGATTAAATGTAATAATTAACGATAATGATAAGGAGCAGTGGCTAGGTGTGTTTAGCAAAACAGAGCTCCTCCATAGCACACCAGGCGTTACTGTATATTTTTGTATTTTCTAAACGTGGTGTTCTAAGGACTAATAAGAAATGCAGCTCAAAATGAATGTTTTATATTCAAGTAAGTTTTGATAATGAGATTAGGTAAAGTTGAACAGGTGTTCTGAACACAGAATCTCTCAGCATTTTCAACTATGCTGTGTACAATGTACTCTCAACAAAATTTTACTATGAAGTATTTTTCAAACCTATCGCTCATCAAAGCCCATATTAAAATGCACAACTTTCAAATTCTCCCAGAGAAGTATTTAAAGGGACACAATATGAGAAACACTCACTGATTTTACTTGGGAAATTTAAGTAATAGCTTCACATATCAAGAAAACTAAATTTGTAATTCTCTTAAATGATAGCGAGTTTGGTTGTAAGAATATTAGGTCACCAGAGCTAATTCTGGTTCATACCAAGTGTACTTCTCATTTTTTTTTCTGTACAAAATGATTGGAATAGGACAAATTGCTTCCAATATTTAAATTGGTATTTTGTGGGTTTTATCCAATCTGGGTTTAGAAAGAGTTAAAATATGCACATCATATGGAATTTTTAATGCCAGAAGAAGCAATTAAACAAAATGGTTGCCATAAAATTTATACTGAAGCGAGGTAGAACACCTGGTTAGTTGTCAATTAATACCTTTTTATTATGTTCTGCCTGGCTTTCCTTCTCCTGAGGTGCAATGATGCTTGGGCTAGGGTTATTTGTGATTTATAGCAAGGATGGCAATTAAGATTTATGCAGAGAGGAAGTGCTTTGCATCTCTGCTCTGTGCAGAATAACACAAAGCAATGTTGCCTCTAATCACACATCTGGAAGGGAGAATGACTTCAGAGAGGAAGCAGGGCAACTTGGGGAGGAGGATAGCAATGCTAAAACCTAGGTGTTGGGGAAGGGGCTAACTTGACTTTGGAAAGTTCTACCTGAAGGGGAAGGAGTTTACAAGATGGAAACCCTTATTGGAATTATGTACTAATGGGAGGCCAGCATTGGCGTTGGCCATGAGAGTTGGCCTCCCTTGCCTGATAAACACTAGACCTAGGATGAGCAGAAGGTGGTGAGACCATCCTGCCTGCCTCAAGCTCAGACCAACACTCAGTGCTCAGTACTCTTACATCAGGATGACTCTGCTAACAGTCCAACAAAGAGGTTACAGTCCATATGGGCTTGATTTCTAAGAGGCCGCTATTCTGCCTTGTGGAGAGATGGACTATTCGCAAAGCTTCATGGTCTATGAAATACAAATGAAAACGAAACAACTTTGAAACAAAACTGGGGCTCAGTACACTAGAGCCAAATGGACATCCTCAGGTGTCTGTGATGAGAGGCAGCACATTTAAATCTCGACCATCCCATCAAGTACAAAATTCAAAATACTCAGGGAGAAAATGCCCAGTTTATGGTAGAAAAAAAATAGATGCCCACATTTCTGGCAGCCAGTCCAAGGAATCACAAGACACATAGTGTTTTGACAATCACACAGTTGACATTTTTTCCCTCCTTGCCCCATCCCCCAGACATGCCGCTCTTCCAGCATTATATACCTGAAGCCCCATGCTAACTTTGGCTGGCCTCTTCAGCAAACTATGCAACCTAATAAAGGAAACCAAGAAATGTCCCCAGATCTCTCTAAAGATCCTGTGCAGGCTGCCTGTAACACTGGTGCTGAGGAGGCTCTGTCTACCTCTGAATGTATGTATCTTCCATCTCTCAGGGGGAACATGTGTGCTGTATGTGGTTTCATGTGTGAGGTTTTACAATTTTGTTATAATCTTTGAATCTGGCTTTTCTCCGGCATCTCCTGGATTCCCCCCACTACCATGCCCCTGCCAATAGGATGCATTTCAATAGTCTCTACTTTTGACCTCCATAATGAGGTTCAATATTGTATGAGCCATGCCCATGACATCAGGGTAGGCACCATGGTGACAGGTACTTAGTCATGTTTCCCTAAGTGTGTTTCACAGAAGATGACTATACAGGGTGTTACAAACAATGGAATCCGCTGGGCGTGGTGGCGCACGCTTGTAATCCCAGTACTTTGGGAGGCGGAGACCGGAGGATACGGGTTCGTGGCCAGCCTCAGCTCTCTCCCTCTCTCTCTCTCTCTCCCTCTCTCTCTCTCTCTCTCACTCTCTCTCTCTACTTAGTGAGGCCCTCCGCAACTTCGTGAGACCCGGTTTCAAAATAAAGTATAAAAATAGGGCCAGGGGTGTAGCATGGAGGTAGAACGCCCCTGTGTTCAATCCCCGGTACCGCAAAAAAAAAAAAAAAACAATGGAATCCATGTATGGTCAAATCAGCTTCAAAACACTACCTTAAAGTTAATAGCTGTTTCTCTGCAGGATTTCTCAAGGCCTTATATATAATATGTTCATTGTAAACCTTCCAAGGTTTCATGCTAGAATTTTTTGCTTAGAACAGCATTGTTCAAGGGAAATATAACATGACCCACAAATAAGAACCACGTGTGTGATTTTAAATTTTGAAAAAGTCACATTAGAAATTAAAAGAGGTGAAATGAATTTTAATAATATAGTTCATCAACCTAATATGTCAACACTATTATCGTGTCAACAGGTAACCCATATAAAATATTAATGTGACAATTTGCATTCATTTTGCACTGTCTTTGAAATAGGATATGTATTGTATACTTACAGTACTCTCAATTCAGGCCAGCTGCATTGTGAGTGTTCAACACTATACCTGACCAGTGACTATCTCACTGGTGGAGGTCAAGTATCTTGGAAGAGTACTGTTTCACAGGATTAGTGTCAGATAAGCACTCTTTCCCAAGGGGTACTAATATGATACTGACTCATTTAGTAAATATTTATTAATTGTCAACTGGGTGCAAGGCACCGTCCTAGATGCTATGCAAACTAGCACTCAACAGCACAAAATGCCCCTACTGTCCAGGTGAGCAAGCATTACATCACACGAGTCATTATTTGATAATACTGGGTGCTAAGAAAGCATATGAGAAAGAGATTTGACTGCACCCATGCAGGGTCCGTGAAGGCTTCCCCTGCCAAGTGACATTGAAGCAGACTTGGAAGATGGCTTTGTTTTAGCTAAACAATGATCAGAGAGAAGAGTAGGTAGTGGGGAAAACAAGGGTGGATCAAATAAATGATGGTGGCTGGAATGTGAACTAGAAAGAATGGAGCCCAGAGTACGGGCTCTAAGATGTGTCTGGCCAGCTGGAACACACAGGATGTTTGGGGCCAGTGTTGGACTTTACCTGAAAAGCAATGGGAAGTATTTGAAGATGTTGAGATAGAGGGCAACATAACCCACCAAACTATTGTTGTTTTTTGAAATTATAATTGGTTAGACTGGTAGGTTGTGCTCTCACATCATGAAGGCCAGAAGCAGAGAGAGCAAGGAAAGGGGACAAGGGACACACTCTACCTGCCTGTGTTACTACCCAATAAATCCATTAAAATTATGAGTCCATCAAGGGATTTCTCCACTGATGAGATATAGAGCCCTCAGGACTCAATTATTTCACCCTGAACATTTCTGCACTGCCAATACATGAGCTCTTTCAGGGAACATTCTATATCCAAACCCTACATCTTTAAGCATTGGAATCCGATTTCTTCCTGTTTGAATTTGAATAGCCTTAGGGATGGTTTCACCAAGATATTTTGTTGTACGTGAGGTTTGGAGGTTTCTAAGGTCAGGTCATAAGAAGCCTCACAATACACCCTGGTCTATGGGAACACTCTTTCACATGGAGCCTTCCCTACCTGTGAGATGTCTGAGTACAGAGAGAGCACCACACTACAAATGCCCTGTGGAGAAGACACATGAGAGTGACCTGGAGACAGGAGACAGACATCAGCCAAGAGGGAGAATGATTTCTACAAGTCCCTAAGTCAGCTTGCAGTAAGGAAGAATGAGGTTTCTATTCTACTGGACATGCATCTCATCTCAGTTGAGGTCCCAGGCACTCCAGAGCAAATATGAGTTGGTCAGTGATCCTGCTCAGATCTCATGTCCAGGAACAGAGTAAATAGCAGCTATTGTAGGGGAATGTTTCTTACACCACAGTGGGTGACCGGAACAGTTCTGATGATCCCATCAACTGAAGTGTGGAGATGGGCGACAAGGTAATGAAGACATTGTTTAAAATAGTAGCAGATCTAGAATATGCAGAAGAAAGTAGCTGTAGTTAAGATACACAGAAGAGGTTGAACTGAAAGCCCTCTCTGCCTTGGTAGGAAGGGGAGGTTCAGTGATACCTGTTATTTTCTTCATTTTTGCTTTCGCCTCCATTTTTCTTAACATGCTATGAATGAAAATAGGGATCTTTAATTCTCTTCACTACTTTTTTCCATGTTTTATGGGATCTCAAGAGGGCATGTGGCCACTTGATCATGAAAATATCACAGAGATGGTATGAGAGATTGCAGTGTGTGATGATGAAAACCCTTGTCAGTCCATCTTTAGAGACAATATTTGGGTATATCTGAGAACTGCACAGCATGGGCTTAGGAAATCACAAATGTAATTTAGAAAAGAATGTTTACAACATGTACTCCACCTCATTGTAGAAAAAAAGAAGCCATTAAAGTGTTTTAAATAGGAACACATATTATGAATGGCAGAGTGGTAAGAGGGAAAAGGGCCCCTGTTATGGTTAGGTATAGAATATCCTCTGAAAAGCTCATGTATTAACATTCAGAGTTGATGTACTTAAGCCATGAGGGTTGTAGTCTCATCGGGAGATAAATCCATTGTGATGGATTTACTGGGTGGTGACCTAGGCCAGTGGGGTGTGGCTGGAGAATGTGGGTCCCTGGGGGTGTGGCCTTAGGGACTGCTTTTGCCTTTGAACTCCCTTGCTTGCTTGACCTCTCCCTCTGCTTCAGCCTCCATGATGTGAGAGCAGAGCCTATCTGCTCTCCCTCTTTCTGCTTCTCGCTGCCATGCCCTGAGCTCCACAGATCTGGCCTGACTAAACTCTGGAATCTCCAAAAAAAAAATGTGAGCAAATAAATCTTCCTTCCTCTAAGTTGTGTGGTCGGTTTTTATGGATTACAGCAGTGAGGATATTGGTTGAGAGAGCCCCCAATAATTGACATTCCACTGGGAAAAATCCGTGTAGGGTTTGTGCACCAAAGCAAAGCACCATTGCAGAAAATAGATGTAGTGGGATTTTGGTTAGTTAAATCTTTTAACAATGATACTTTCATTTGTAGCTATATATGGTGGTTTTATATTCCTAATTCTTAAAGAAGCTTTTCATTGTGAAATCTACAGTGAAAATAGGCAAGAGGTATTTCGGATGTCTCTAAGAAAGCCCGGCATGCATCCATGAAGGTCATGCATTTTGACACATTAGCATGATGCAGATAAATTGCAATCATACTTTTTAAGGAAAAGTGTTGGAATAGTGACCCGGATGTAAGACTTGCCCCAGTATGCACACCCGCTGAGAAGACATTACGGCCCACCTCCCCACTTCACATTTGGGGGATCCGTAGTTATTATTTCTTCTTTAGGAAGTAAAATTGGCTGCACCTGGGCATATTATTAGCTGCTCACCACAGGGAATCTCATGCTGATGGGCTATAATTTAGCAGCGAAGGAAAAAAACAGGCAAACCAATTAAAATGAAGCACATCACTAGGTGCCCATTTGCTGATTGTTTGTCAGAATTTATTATCTTGTATTTAACAAATACGGGGTAATTAGAAAAGGAAGAAGTATGAGATAATCAAAATTGGGAACCGAATTACTTCCCCAGCACATGAAGAAACATCCTCTCCAAGTCCTCAAAATCAGTCCTTCCCAAGGGGAAAAACCCACATCAACGTAAATCTCCTGAGAGTCCCAGGGCACAAGAAGAGCCAGACCCACCTCAGCCTCAGTGCAGACCCAACCCTGGCACCGGAGACCTGGCCACAGGGTGGCTGCCTGCTCAGTGGTCCCACAACCCGGGCCTGCCAGCAGGGGGCACTGAGCTCTACACAGGAAGGGCTGGGAACTTAGGTAGGCTATGGGACAACTTAGGGGTTTATTTGGGTCAAGAACAATGTTGTTTTTTCTTTTCATGTTATTTGGTAAACTTGAATAGGAAGACATCCTGATTTAGAAAAAGAAAAATTAGAAGCCAATGAGCTTTTATTTCAAGTTTTTTTTTCTTACTCATTATAGTGATTTTAATTATAATGAAAACCATTTACAAATACTAAGTTGTCGTGATTATTTATAACTGCTAGATTGGTAGGTTGTGAGGAAATGGGCCATAGTGTAAGATCTGGAACAAGTTACATGGAAGACAATTGGCCTTAAGCTTAAATTGTCTGAAAAAGGGAGCTCTTCTTTGATGCAGAAATCCCACCAACAAGATACAGTCTTGAGGGGAAATGATATGTGTATATTGGTTTGATAAGAGATGAACATTGCAGCATGAGGTGACAAAAAAAAAAAACAGCTGTATGTCCATTGGCAGAAGCATGGGATAGGGGACTATGCAGCCATTCCAAGTTGGCATGTTAGGAGAAGAAAATCAATAGGCTCCAAATGATATAACTTATATGTAAATTGCTGCAGAAATTATAACTATGTGCAAGTGTACTCCTATGTACATACACATTTCTCTCTCATGCACACACTCATAAACACACGCATATGGTCATGCATCACTTAACGGGAAGGATACAGTCTAAGAAATGCATTGTTAGGGAATTTTGTTGTGTGAATATCAATCAGGGAGTTTACTTGTGCAAACTCAGATGCTGTAACATCACTGAGCCATATAATCCTATGGTACTGCCAATGTATATGCCACCCAGCATTGACCAAAATGTTGTTATGTGCTATAGAACTATATGTGTGGTTTACGTCTACATGCCTTAAAAGTGGATGGGGATATTATACACCAGAATATTAACAGCGATTTTCTCTAAATGATAGAATTATGGATAATTTTTATTATCAGCTTTATATTTTATTGTCTTGTTACATTTTCCATAACTGCATTACTTTTAAAATCAAAAAAGGAAAAAACAGAGTACTTTAAAAGCAGATTCATTTTACTTTCAATTACTTTGAAGGAGAGAGAAGAATGTGGTGAGAAAGTGAGATAATTAAGCCAAATATACCCCAGTGAATTTGTAACATTTCCCACTGAGCTCTCTCATTATTTTCAGTGATAATGTTGCTTTTTAAGAGAGTATGTCTTTCAAACATGAACTATAGTTACTTCATATATAAGAAAATCAGGGTGCCTTCAACTACAACCATCACCACAATTCACTGCTGCAGAATAAGGGTGTCCTGTGCCAACTTCCACATGAGCTCTTTGGAAGCTGCCGCCAGCTCTCCTCTGGATGTTGTCCACTGCATCTTCTCTCCTTACTGAAACCACTGCACCTCCCTTCACTGTAATAAACTATGACTATGCTCATGGGACAACAGAAATGGATTCAAAGAAAGCCAAACCAAAGTCAAGACCTTCCACAAAGCAGGTCATAGAGCTAGCCCATAGTGAATGTTGATGCCACCATCACTGAACACCAGAGACCACAAGCTGTCCCTGCTGCCTCCCACCAACACCCACCTGGATGCCAGAGTCTCTTGACAGTCCTGCTGCCCAATGCATATGTCAGAGTAGACCCCAGAGTTCCTACTTCTGGACTTCATTGGCTCCCAACAGTGTAAACAACAGTAGGGTTGCTTAACCTTGGAACTGTAGATATTTGGAGCCAGAAAACTCTTTGTTTTGGGGACATCCCACTCAGTGTAGGATATTTATCAGAACCCATGGTCTCTGTACACTGGATGCTGATAGCTCTTTCCCAATCATGACAGTTAAAAATGTCTAAGATATTGCCTTCTGACTCCTGGGGGCAAAGCCGTCCCTGGCTGAGGAACATTGACTTAGAGGAAGCTAGGTCAGATGTCCAGATAAGAGCTATAAGCTACTGGCTCAGCTTCTACATTTTTTCCCTTTCACCGAAACCCACAGGGCAGATCACACTCCAGGCAGAAAGATGTCCTGATGCTACGTAGGCAATATGGTCCCCTTCTCTTCAACCCACTGGGACCTGGGTCAATATGGTGGCATTTGATAACTGAAGAGTTAAGAACAATAGAAATGTTAGGTTGGCTTTATAAAGAATATTCTCTTTTCTCACATTTTGGCTCATGAATTAAGACCTGTCTGGGGCCAATAATACACAAGTGGGCATTGCATTAAGAAATTAAAGCATGCCGGGCGTGGTGGCGCACACTTGTAATCCCAGTACTTGGGAGGCTGAGACAGGAGGATCGCAGGTTCGCGGCCAGCCTCAGCTACTTAGTGAGGCCCTCTGCAACTTAGTGAGACACTGTTTCAAAATAAAACATAAAAAAATAGGGCTGGGGGGTGTAGCTTGGAGGTAGAATGCCCCTGAGTTCAATCCTCAGTACTCCCCCAAAAAAAGAAACAAAGAAAGAAATTAAAGCATGGTGTTCCAAAAAGCCTCTCTGAAGAGAAGACAATTTCTAGTTACTGTGAATTAGTACATTTTAAAGTCAAGCAGTGAAATTCATAGATGAACTTTCTGAGGTCTTTGTCTTTATGGAACTGCCACTGCACATGTGGGATGGCAGGAAAATAAAAGAACTCTTATTAGAGGGGTGATAAATGTTGTATGCAGGATGAAATCCAGTGCAGCCGGTCCTGTATGGGTTGAACTCCACTGCTGTGGAACGGGGGATAAACTCCACCCTGCAGCAGTCTCAGGGTCCTGCCCGAGAGTGGCACGAACTGGACAGGGGGGCAAGTGTCGCGGCTCGCCCAAAGACCAGGGAGCCGGGAGACAAGTCAAGCAAGATCTCGTTTATTTAGGAAGACAGTGCACTTTTAAAGTAAAGGCCATAAAAGAAATTCCAGAGTGATAGGGTGGGGCCCAATGGGGCAAGAGTTACCGCCCCCCTGTGACCTATAGGCGAAGGCACCTGTTGTCCGTGAGCACGGAAGGAGGTAACTGCCTATCATAGCCCTCCTGAGGTTAGGTGGGGC
>PVJS01007716.1:0-55184 GCA_004027185.1 Glis glis | reverse complement strand
GTCTCTCTCTCTCTCTCTACCTAGTGAGGCCCTCCACAACTTCATGAGACCTGGTTTCAAAATAAAGTATAAAAAATAGGGCCAGGGGTGTAGCGCAGAGGTAGAACGCCCCTGGGTTCAATCCCCGGTACCAAAAAAAAAAAATGAAGATGAATCCTCATGATGGTGATGCACACTTGTAATTCCAGTACTTGGGAGGCTGAGACAGGAGGATCACAGGTTCTTGGCCAGTCTCAGCAACTTAGCAAGGCCCTCTGCAACTTAGTGATACCCTTTTTCAAAATAAAATCAGGCTGTGGGTGTAACTCAGAGGTGGAATTTCCCCACGCTCAATCTCAAGTACAAAAAATAAATAAAAAGGAAAAAGGAAAAGAAGAGAATTGATTAATACAGGAAGACTGTCCAGATGCCCCCAAAGCTTGGTCTTAAGATGAGATCACCCAATGAACCCAAGGCACTGTAGTGGAACTTTGTCATTATTGTTATTAGCTTTCATCTGTGTGGGGCCTAGAGGAAGTACAGGTTAGCAGTGAGGACATGACATAGCTCACCCTGCACAGCCATAGATGTGTGTAAATCTCCCAAAGCCACAGATGTGTATACAGTTACATAAGCATGATGATGTAATACACAACACACATGTGCACATCACATTGGCCTACCATGTGCCATTTTGCCTGGAACCCTATAAGGGATGGGTATGTAAATTAAAGCTGCTGTTTGTTCTCCTCCAGATGACGACTCTGCGTGTGTTCTTCTCACCGGGGATCTCATCGCCAAAACCTCCCCTGCAACCTCAGCTGGCCCCTGATAGGGCCCCTGACAATTGGCATAGTTGGTAGGATGAGGTGAGTGCCCCCAGAGCCCCTCTGGAGGAGCATCCCTGGAAGGAACAGCTTTGGGTAGAGGGAATGTGGTCCCCAGCCTACCTGTGATTTCCCAGAGCAGAACATCTGGTGGTGTGGCCCCGCCAAAGTATTGGGATGAGGTATATCCTTAGCCAGAAGAAACCCAGAAGGTTTTAAAAGCACTGGATCTGCACATTTCAGCATGTATCTGCAGCTCCTCGGGTCGGGCAGAACATCCCGGCTACAGGTGTATGTGGTAAAGACTATTACTAGAGGACATCCCCATCATGCTCCCTTGCAACTCCCCCAAGCCATGGGGATTGTGAATGTACAACAGTACAAGTTACGAGGTGGGAGCATGAGGAAATTAGACAAATTATACTAAAGCTAGAAGAGGCAAGTCTAATCTGCCCGACTCATAGGCCATTCAATTCTCCTGTATGGCCAGTGCAAAATCCTAACTGTTCCTGGCACGACAGTGGACTATACGGGAGAGCTAACGCAGCAGTACACAATATTTCAGAACTGATGGATCATCTGTTGCATGAACTGGGACAGTTCCATTATGTTGTAGACTTAGCAAATGACTTTTTCTCCATTGACATTAAACAGTTTTCTTTTGCTCGGGAAGGGTGCCAGTGGACCTTTCTGGTATTACCCCAGGGATATCTGCACAGTCTCACTTTGTGTCGTGGTCTGGCAGCACAGGATTTGGCCTCTTGGCAGAAGCCTGAGGCTGTATGGTTGTACCATTATATTGACAATATTATGCTAACCTCTGATTTTCTTACAAGGTTAGAAGCAGTGGCATGCAGTCGCTGAACTGCTCTGCAAGAATGGGGGTGGGCTGTTAATGAAGACAAGATTCAGGAAACTGGGTATTCTGTCAAATTCTTGGGAGTTGTCTGGTTGGGTAAGACAAAGGTGATACTCAATGCAGTGATAGACTGGGAACGGTCATACAGCTCCAGAAATATATGGGTCTTGGGGGCTTTTGGTGAATGTTTATATCCCACTTAGCTATGCTTATGTGCCCCTTACACCATCTCCAAAAGGAGACAACTTGGGATTGGACCCCTGAAGTGGAAACTACATTTTTTGCCACCATGAGAGTGGTGGCACAGGCATAAACTCTGCAAGTAGTAGATTTTGCCCATCCTTTCCTGCTAACAGTCCAAGTCATTGATGCAGGCTTTGAATAGGGGTTATGGCAGAAGCAAGGCACTAGGTATACCCAATTGGATTTTGGTTACACCTATGGAAAGGGGCAGAGGCACACTACTCTCTTATTGAGAAACAGGTAGCAGCCATATATACTGCCCTATTAGCTTGTGAACCTATTATAGGTACTGGGTCAGTGATGGTGCAGACCACATATCCTATTGAAGGTTGGCTAAGGTCCTGAATTTGGACCCCCTGGACAGGGATAGCCCAAACACCCACTCCGACCAAGTGGAGTACATATGAAGGTTGGCTGAGATGCTGGACTCAGATTCCCCCAGACAGGGATAGCACAAACATCCTCTCTGACAACTTGGAGTGCATACTTAGTTGAAGGTTGACTGAGGTCCTGGACTCAGAACCCTAGGACAGGGATATCCCAAACACCCACTCTGACAAAGTGAGGTGCATACTTAGAGCAATGAGCACAGTTTTCTAGTAGCCATTTTTCTGAAGTTACCTACTTTACTGGGGCCGGTACAGTTCTAAGCAATAGCCCCCTTGGAACTCACAGAAGTGGGAGATGTACCAAGTCACTATGTGGAAGGCAAAGCTTTGTTGGAGCCAGTGAATTTCTGAGCAGCAGCTCACTTGGAACCCATGGAAGTGGGAGATGCCCCAAGTCCCTATGAGGAAGGGAGAGCCCCTATACCCATGGATGCATGCTATGCTGATGGATCCTGTCATGGGCAGCTGCCCATATGGGTGGCTGTGGTCTTACAGCCTGCCACAGAAATGTTTTGGCATGAGACCAGTGCCAGACACTCCAGCCAATGGGCTGAGCTCTGGGAGATCTGGTTAGTTCTCATGAAGGACACTTGGGCCCTTGAATGTCTGTACAGGCAGATGGGCAGTCTACCAAGGGCTAACCTTATGGCTGCCTGGATGGGCAGCACAAGACTGGTTGATTGGGTACCGCCCATTGTGGGACAAGGATATGTGGGAGGACCTGTGGAAACAGAGCCTCCAGGAAGGAGCTACTATACATCATGTTCTGGGGCACAGGCCCTTGCAGGCCCCCAGTAATGGTGTGCTTACACTTTAGCACAACTTCGGGCTCCCTGACTACCCTCACTGTTGGTAGCACTGTGGGTACATAAGAGGCTATGTCATCAAGGCGCCTACACCATGGTGCTTGTAGCCCAGCAGTGGGGAATGCCTCTTACCTGTACTTAAACACAAGATGTTGTACAGCAGTGTCCTTGGTATGCAGAACACCATCCACAGAGACATAGGGTTCCTACAACCATAGGACAGGTTCCATGAAGTACTCAACCTTTCTAGGAATGGCAGGTTGACTATATTGGCCCACTGCAGATGAATCAGGGACTCTGGTATATTCTGACAGCCATGGATGTGGCCACAGTTTTGGGTTTTGCCTACCCTGTAGCATATGCTGGCCAGTGACATACTGTAGCTGCCCTTGAACAGTTGCCAGCGTCCTATGGTTGGCCCTTGGTAGTGGCAAGTGATAGAGGTACTCATTTTACAGGCCATCAGGTATAGACCTGGGCTAAGAACAATGATATACATGGGCAGTTGCATGTTCTCTACTGGCCCCAAGCAGCCAGAATGATTAAACACTTTAATGGACTCCTAAAAGAAAAGCTGAAGGCCTTGGACCCCCATTGGAAGAAGTGGCAGGCACAAGTGCTGGTGGCAGTGTGGCTTTTAAATGAGCAACCCCATGGCACTGGGCAGGCCCCCTTACATAAGGTAATAGCAGGCATGCCCCATACTTTGAAGGTAATAGGAAGCTTGGTGGAACCTTGGTTGCAACCAGAGGTGAAAGGAGGCACCCTCTTACTCCCTGCACCTAAACCCTTGGCCCTGGAGTGTCAAGATGTCTGGGATTGGCCGAGGCACATGCAGGTGTCTCAGGAGCCTTAGGTTGTACTCCTGGAGCCATGGGGCCTGGGACAGAAGGCCCAGTTACAACTGGACCCTTGGATAGCTGCCTGGCCCTGCTGGGTACAGGTCACCTTTCCCCCAGGGGTGGAATACATGATGTGGAAAGGTACACAGGTCATAAGACTATGGCCTATTTCATTGTATTCTGTGGAGGATGTTCTTAACCCCTTACCTCCTACCCAGTATGCTTTGTTATGGTACCATTGCCCTGGAGCAGCCAATATTTTGGCCACTATTCTTTCGCAAAAGGAGCATGTTACCTGTATCCTTTTGGAAGAGAAGGATTTACCTATGATGGTCTCTCTCTCTGCCCTGTCCTACCATCCAGGTTAACAGCAGGAAGTAGCCTACCACAACTGAACCCTCACAGGGCCACTGACTGTCTAACAAGCAGATTAATCAATCAACAAATATCTGTCAGCTTTATGTATAATTCCCCCTGCATTAAGTAATTTTGAAGAAAAACTTAAATTGCTTTGGGCACAGACATTGACTTTAAAGAGTTTGGGTCTAGCTAGGGAAATATCTAGTCTAAATATAAATAAAATAAAATCTTAGAATTACAAAGAATGCTTAGTGCAATCTATCTTACCCATTGAAATAATCTTTTCTGCAACATTAATGTTTTCTTCAATATTTCCAAAATAATTTTGCAGTACTGGGGATTGAACCCAGGGGCTCTCTACCTCCAAGCTACACCCCCAGCCCTATTTTTTTATTCTTTATTTTGAAACAGGGTCCACTAAGTTGCAGAGGGCCTCACTAAGTAGCTGAGGCTAGCCACAAACCCAGATCCTCCAGACTCAGCCTCCCAAGTATTGGGATTACAAGCGTGCACCACCACGCCCGGCTCACAGTTTCACCATCAGTAATAGGGATTCACTAATTCTGATTTTTTAGGACATCACATTCCATTTGGACTACTCTAATATTTAGAAAGTTCTATCCTCTATTGAATCAATCTATTTCTCCACAATTTCTATGGATTGACCTTTGCTATGATTCTTGTTAGTTTTATATTACCTGTTTAATCCTCTTCTCCAAGATAATGCTTCAAAAATGTGCTGATGCACATGAGTTGACTTCTTGTTCCTTTTTCTTCTTTTTTTTTGGTACTCAGAATTGAACACAGGGGCATTCTACCTCTGAGATACTCCCTTCCAGCCCTATTTTATTTTTATTTTTATTTTGAAATAGGGTCTTGCTGAGTTGCTGCAGGTTTTGCTTTGTTGCTGGGGTTGGCCTCTAACCTTTGATCCTTCTGTCTCAGCCTCCTAAGTACTGGGATTACAGGTGTGCATCACCATCCTGGCCCTTGCTTCACTTCAAATGCTCCTTTTAGGTGATTTACCTGATTTACCCATCTGACATGGTTCCAATGGCTCTCACAGTTGGGATATTATCTCCCCTCTGAACTCTCATTCTTCAGTATACTATTTAAAATGAGTATTCTGCTATAATCCCAGTACTTGGGAGGCTGAGACAGGAGGACTGCAGATTTGAAAACAGCCTCAGCAATTTAGCAAGAACCTCAGAAACTTGGTGAGACTCTTTTAAAATTAAGAATAAAATTATTCTTTATTTTGGGTGTGGTTCAGGAGTATGTGGGGTGTGGTTCAGGAGTAGAATGCCCCTGGGTTCAATCCTTAGTACCATAAATAAATAAATTAAATAAATTGGTGTTCTGAAGATAGTAATACTGATGAGAAAAATAATGGTTTGTTTTTCTCTTCAGTTTATTATTTCTCAAGCCAAAGATAAATTTCTCTGATTTATCATCTTATTCATGTACTTATGTGCATTGATCTTTTATTCAACCAAAACCCCATTCAGTTTCCATTGTTTAGAATTGATCCAACCCCACACAATATACACACACTTTCTGTCTTTATTTATAACTTTTTATTTTTTCCTGGGGTCCCTGTCCCCTAGAAATGACCTAATGGTTCATTATTCCATCAGAAGTTTACTGTATTATTTATAAAAGTTCATAATTTTTATCATTGGAAAATTCATTATAAGTTAACTTTTTGTTGTGTTGAGAAATGTCCAACTAGGAGCAAAACTTGGGTATCATATTTCAGAAGCCAAAAGAAAAATGAAGAGATAGCAAAAAGAGTCTAAAACATCCTACACTTATATCACATTTTTTTAATGGCCAGCTGTGACATCCTTAATTAAAACTAGAGCATAAACCATTTTTATTACCAGCACTGCAAAATTTAAATCTGTCTCTGAGATACTGTCTCTTTCTTGAAATATGTTTTAAATACCTGATAGAGGAAATGTCTACTCTGTTTCTACCCTTGTTGTGAAAGGATTCTTGTGAATAGGTCACCATATTTTGCACCATGCAACTCGACCTTCCTGATCAGAAATGACTGGAATAGCACCCATGGGTGGGCCAGAGACTGGCCGGAGGTTTAAAATGAGAACTCTCTGACAGATCTGTGTTACCAGCAGGCTGATAACATCTCCCAAAAGTCTGGTCTGCAGCAGGGAGTTGCTGAAATTTAAAAAAATATATATAAAATTTATGAGACTCTGGGGCTTAGAAATTAATACCTGTCTGTATCTAAGGACATTAGATAGAGTTTCTATTAAAATTTGACCATTTGTGTCACATTAATAAAGCTATTGATGTACCCTGAATCATTATTTTTCTTTAAAGTGTATTTTTATCGAACCTGAACTTTTTTTTGTCTCTCTATATAGCCACATATTTACATCTAAGCTTCATTCATTGAAGTACATTGAATGTGCTCCTGTCTTTTTCAGGGAAATGAGTCTTCAGGGCAGTGGTCAGAAGGCAGTGGGGTGATATTCCTTCATTCAGAGCACAGGTGCTCCTTCATTTACGAGAGGTTCATGTCCTGCTAAGCCTATCACACGTTGTAAATATCCTAAATTGAAAATGTAATTAATACACCTGGCCTACAAGGCAGCACAGTTTAGCAACACAGTGCACTGTGCAGTATGGGTTATTTACCATCATGTCCACTTAGCTGGCTGAGAGCTATGGCTTGCAGACATCACCCAGCATTGCAAGAAATTATAGCACTGCATATCACTAGCCTGGGAAAAGAACAGAATTCAAAATTTGAAATGTCATGTCTACTGAATGCATATTGGTTTTGCACCATAGTAAAGTTTAAAAAATCCTAAATGGAACTATCATTAATTTGGGACCTGTCTGTACTTCTCTTTGAACTCCTAGAATGTAATAATTATCATTATCAACACTCAAGAGCCCTGTTCAGTTAATAGGCTCTCCTCTTTCTCAAGGGCATTGAATTATTCACTATGGATTTTGATTCCATTTAGACTGAGATGGGGATAAGGTCTTGAAATGTTTGTGAAGGTTTGTTTAAGAATGAAAAAAGGCTCTTTCAGGACATTTATGTCAGAATTTGGTATTAAATGGCTGCCAACAGCTTGCATAGGTCAAAGGACAGGAACCAGAGAGAAGAAAAGTCTCATCCAAATTATTTCAGACCCATGTAAACAAATGCCCCAGTTCTGTATACTTTGGTATTTTGAAGACATTATATCTTTACCATATTACTATTTGATAAATATATGGGTATGCAGAGAGACCATATTACTATATAATAAGGAATTACACTATAAAATTATATAACAGATAAAATATTTTAAACTATATTTAATAGTGTACCATATTTCTCTCCCCCTGTCCCCAGCCAATCTAAATAGCTAAAAGATGATGATGCAAATTTAAGTTACATTAATGTGTTGTAGACTTCCAGTCAGATATTTCTTAGCAGTGCTAAGAAATAATGAGTTTTGACTTTGTTCCCATGACCAATGTTTATAAAATAAAAAAAATGACCAATTCAAATGATTTAAGGAAAAGAGGAAAGGAGGAAGTAAAAAAAAACAGGATGGAAAGAAGGCAAAAACCCAAATTCTTAACTGACTCTTTGGTTGGTGGTCTATCAATAATGAGTTTAAAATCATCAAAATTTTAAATCTGTTATCTGAGTGTAGATGTACTTATCATTGAGATTATAATAAAACATGAACCAGAGGAAAACAGACAATAAAATCAGCTAGCCAGGGTACTGAATCCTTTCTGTTGCTCATGACTGGGGTATTCTTAGGAATATCAACTGACTACTTAATTCAAAAAGGAAGATAGGTTGATGGGAAGACAGACAGGTAGACACACAGATCAATAAATCAAGGTTTGTAAACTATATTTCACTAACATAGAAATTAGTAAACATATAAGCTTTATTTTTAAAATTTCTAAAATATATAAAAGGCAGAGTGATAGTGCTTTTGCAAACAGAATTTGAGTTTAGAGAATTAACTTCACTTGCTACTGTTCAAATGGATGTATTGAATAGAAGAATAAATAGTGCTTGGATGCCAAGGTTTACAGCAATGGAGCACAGATGCTGGATCCAGAGGCTTGCACCCAAATTGAACTCCATCATGATGCTCACGAGTGAAAACTGCAAACAAAAGGCTGTAATCCTGGGTCTGGGGATAAGGCTGACTAACAGATAAGCCAAGAAGGAAGAACCACAAATAGATCAAAGATGGAGTCAGAGCAAGTCATAAAGCCCATGTCACTGGGAACAAAGACAGCTGGCTTATTGCCAGATATCAGATATCAGGATGATGGAACTGGAGAATATTAATGCTAAGTGAGATTAGTCACTCACAAAAAAAGTGAACGGTTGGGAGTCTTCCCTCATATGGAGAAGCTAGGAAGAAACTGGGACATAGGAGGGACTCCAGACAAAGGAGGAGGAACTTTAGTGGAGTGAAGGAGGGGACCTAACTGAGGGAGAGGAAAGGGAGGAGGAAGACTTGAAGAGGGAAACACTTAAGTGGACATGATGTACATACACAAACTTATCAAAGACAATCACTGTGTTGAGCATGAGAAGGTGGGGAGGGAGAGGGAGTGGGGTGGGAAATGGGGGAGGCTCAATGAGTACTGTGTGCAGGTATGCCTCTATAACTCAGAACTTCATCAAGATGTATGATTACAATGCACCAACTTAAAAAATTAAAAAAAATGTCAGGATAAACAGACACAGCCAAAAGTTGATGCCAGAAGTACTGCACAGATGCCCGACTTTGCCCAGAAGTTAAGCTACATAACTCTCAGCAAATATTTGTTGACTACCTGACTGAATTAAAAAGTCATCCAACTGAGCCAAACAATGTGATCCAAGTGTTTATACTTTGAAATTGAGGCTGATATAGTACTTTAGATTATATATTCCATAAAGGGTAGTCAATTCAATAAGAACCAATGATAATACTATCACTAGGAAAAGTGGTAATTATATTTAGCCACTATTTATTGGATGCTCACTATATAGCAGAAACTACATATAATATCACATATCCTCCCTATCAAAACTCAATGAAAAGCTGGGTGGCATAGGCCTATAATCCCAGTACTTGGGTGACTGAGACAGGAGAATCACAGGTTCAAAGTTAATCTGGAGCTGGGAGTGGTGGCACACACCTGTAATCCTAGTACATGGGAGGCTGAGACAGGAGGATTGCAGGTTCGAGGACAGTCTCAGCAAGTAGTGAGACTTTCATCAACCTAGCGAGACCCTGTTTCAAAATAAAAAATGAAAAAGGGCTGGGAGTGTAGCTTGGAGGTAAAATGCCCCTGGATTCAATCCCCAGTGCCACACACACAATAAAAGCCAATCTGGGAAACTTAACAAGGCCCTACTTCTAAATAAAAAATTAATAAAATGGGGCTGGAGGTATAACTGGAAGGCAAAATACCTGTGGGCTCAATCCCCAACACTGAAACAAACAAAAAACTCATTGACATAGGTACTATTATTATGGGTCCATTTCTTCAGGCCTGGAGAAATTTAGATACCTTCTCATAGTCATCAGGCTCAGGTGGCAGGGCCAGAATTGGATCCAGATGAGGTTGCTTTAAAAATGTAAGCACTATGTCTCTGACAGTCACTGGTATGACTTTCATTAGTGCAGTTTATTAAAGAGCTATTATGTTTCATTCAATGCCAAGTGCTTTGCAAGAAATAAGATACGATATCTTTTTCAAAGGAGTTTTCAGTCTGATATAATTTAAAAAGGAATGATGTAAGTATGATTGCTGGGCTCTGTACCAGCAGAGCATGGGATGACACGATGAAAAAAAAAACGCTATTGAGACTTTATTCCTGGTCTCAAAGAGGTGAGAGGGGAGATGGCAAGAGAGCCAAACTCCCTGAGCAAAACTCAGCTCTTCCTTTTGCTGCAGGTTTACAGAATTAAGACTGCATCATCAAATCATTGTCTCTGGCTAAGGAGTAGAGCACTGGGATAGGAATGTTTTAGAAGACAAGTTGTTATCTGGCAGTTTTTGTAACAGCAGAAGAGGTTGTTGTCTTCAGAAACCTCCTTGACATGGTCTTCTACCTTTAACCAAAGCAAGCAAAGGTTTAGTAAAACAGGAGGAAATAGCTTAGATAGTGAAGGGGCATTGAGATCACTGTCTTCAGTTCTCTCAAGAAAGGCAGTCTTCTGCCAAAGCAAATAAATAACTATAAATCCTTAAGCCAATATTCTTTAGACTTAAAACAGTTTTTCACATTTCCCCTTTTTTTGTTTTGTAGATGATATAACTTCATGAAGGCCACAAACTTTTCTGTCATCTCATGGTGATATTGAATCACACCTTGGAGCCTTTTAATTACTACAAGAAGAATGAATAATATTAATATGGCAAATCCTATCAGTCCCCAAATGCATAAATTGAGTCCAGAAAATCATGTTTGAGGGTTTGTCCACTGGGAGGACTCCTGTAGGTCCTGTAATACATTAGTTTGAGTTTATGGTTGAATCATAACTATTTGATTTTTTTAACTCTTGTGCCAAGCTGGTTATGTCTTGTTGAAGATTACCTTGAAAAACGCCTAAAATATGCTGTTTTACTCTAGACCAATCACGTTGGGTATTATTATATAGTACAGGGGTAACACAGATATGGTCAAATGCAGGCTCTGCCTTTCGATGAGAGCCTGTTGCTGTTCTCCCACCTATATCACTGACACCTCTAAGGCATCCAGTCTTGTTACTACCATTGAATCTATACCTTGGTGACATTGATCATAACTTGGTTAACTATATGAGCAGTATGGATGGATTCAGCAAGGGAAAATCCAGTAACATTTGCTATGATGGCAATAATTATGGCAGAATGAGAATAATTTCCATGTGACATATTTTTAGGAAACCATAGAAACCCAAGCCTCAAAACCTTTTAGTGCCAGAGGACTATTAGTCCAGTTTCATTAATTTGCAGGACGGGCCCTGATAATCCCTCTTTTAAAAGGTTATATATAAAATTTTGGCATGTATAGAACTCTCATTTTGTAGAGTCTCCTTAGCATGCTGGGTGGCCTGTTTTATGTAGCCCCCCATTACCCCTGGACTTGTTAGTGTGGTGACAAATAAGTTTAATGGAGGCACTACTGGTGTCCGGGGGATAGTGTTGCTACCTATCTGTAGGTACTGCATCTGAGGAATCAGGTTGGTCAGTTGATTTTTCCAGCTCATGGTAAGGCTTGACTCTTTTGGTGGGCAGCCAAAGTGGTCCAGTTTCTGTGGAGTCACAAGCATATCCTCTTTCCCAAGTTAGTGAGGAGGCAGAACAATGTCATCTTCCTTCACCATGTGGGTCTTTGTAAAAGACCTTAGGAAAGGGTCCTTGCAATGAATGTTTTTGAAAATATTTATAGATATCACAAACCAAAAAATTTAGAGTATATAGAATTTCGTTTATGTCTTTAGAACTCCCTCTTTTTTGTTTTTTAATTATGGTAGGGTGTATCCTGTTTTGAAGTGAACTTTGTAAGCTGACAAATAGTTTTAAAAGTTGGGAGTCAGGAGTTTATTTAATTCGGGCTATTTTAATTATCCGTAAAGTATATACCACATATTTTGAGTTAGCTACTATATTTAATGATTGATTAGGGATTAGTTGGTGGTAAAGAATGGCTGTAGCCAATTTTGCCTTTGGAGTAGAGGGATATTTTTGAAATTAGAGAATTTTACTGGTCAGTAAACTAGGTCTTCAATGACAGTAAACACAAGAGATTATATTGATAAAACACAATCATTTAAAGCTAGGTTTTGGTAAATGTTAAGACCAGAAAAACATATTGTTTTAAATACAAAAAACAAAAATGAAAAGATTGCCGGGCGTGGTGGCGCATGCTTGTAATCCCAGTACTTTGGGAGGCTGAGACCGGAGGATCCAGGTTCATGGCCAGCCTCAGCGCTCTCTCTCCCTGTCTCTCTCTCTCCCTGTCTCTCTGTCTCTCTCCTTAGTGAGGCCCTCCACAACTTTGTGAGACTCGGTTTCAAAAATAAGGTATAAAAAATAGGGCCGGGGGTGTAGTGCGGAGGTAGAACGCCCCTGTGTTCAATCCCCGGTACCGCAAAAAAAAAAAAAAAATGAAAAGATTTTTTGCTTTTCAGGCTAGTTTTTATAAAATTTTACCAAGAACATATTAATATCTTAATAAAACCTAATTGTTTTAAACAGAATGAATGTATTAAATGTGACTATTAGAACCACTTTAAATAGTTTTTCTTAATTATAGACAACTTTATTACTCATACAAAATTTCTTTTATAAGACTTATCCTTTACAAATCATCTGTAACTACCTCAAATTCAGCAATTTGTTTAACTTTTTGATTTTTGTTCTTATCTTTTTTTCTCTATGGGATAATTCAGTCATTAGAACAAAAATATTGCCATACAAATTCCTTTCCCATCTAAAAGCATTTCCTCTTTTTATAACTATCTTTATTAAAATACTTCCTTATATCTATAAATATCCCCTTATATCTATTGGGTCTTCTTACATTTAAAATAATACTTATTAAAATATTTTAATTTAGATAAATTACCTTTTTGGATAAGATAAAATACTTTATGGTTATAATAGTTGGTTATTAAAACATAGTCTAAAAATTTTTAAACATATATTGAGTGTCACATATTAGAATTTTAACTCTTAGTAATTTATGTTTAGTTAATGTCCAAAAGAAGGCAATCTTAAACTGTTTCTTACAAAAATGAAAACACATTGAATAGACTCAGACATATTGTCTTTTGCTGATGTTAAGAAACCAAGAGCACTTCATATTTTGCAATTGATGTTTAGCATTTTAACTTAAATAGATACAATTTAAATTTTTTAAAGATAGACATTTTTATAAAAGCTTTTACCATTTATATTTATCTAATTTGCCTATTTTAATAGTTGTTTTAGATTATCTGTGAAAACTGAGATGTTAAACAACCATACTTAGTATTTAAACCAACTTTCCTATAAAGGAAATAAACCTAAACAAAAATGGTTATTATAGTTTAAACATCTAACAAATTTAGATAGATACAATCCAGATTGGCAAGCATCCTGGAAAAAAATCATGTTAATAAGTTTTAATAACATCTTTTACTTTTATTTTTACCAAAAATTTAAATTAACTCATTTTTATTAATGTCATGTAAACTAAAGGGTATTTGGATCCATTTTTGTTGTTATTTATTGTTTTTATTATGAGTGCTCATTTATTTATATAAGCCAATTTTGGTATCATGTAGATAATAGACAATACACTTATGGATACAAACATACATAAAAATAGACAGCAAATATCTTTAATTTGCCAGGCATCTTATTTTTAAAGATAGGGTACTAAACCTAGTTTAAGATTTAAAGTTCCAGATATTAAAACACAACCGACTACAGATATCTGTTTTGTGACAGTGAGTAATAGATTATAAAATAGAAGATACAGTGAAAGCCTATACAGTAGGGGATGTCTGGGGCAGGGTCCAGCAATCATGAATGACACTAAAACAAATAGTTTCAGGTGGCCATGTGTCACCATGAGGCAGACTCTATATCAGACATTACCATTGTTCATTTTTTAGGGAGAAAACCCCAAATATTTAGATCTCTGATTGTTTTTCCTTCCATTTATAGAATAAGTCTTTTTTAATTATTTTCACTAGGGCTAAGCCAGGTAATAAAAACAAGTTTTCCCTTTTTTTAATTTTTTTTGCCCTCCACTTATATAACATGCAACCAAGGGATAAGTTTTTAATGATAGCATGATTTAAATTTTTTAAAGTCTGTGATATGCATCCCTCTTCATATTTTAAAAGCAGGGGGTGAGCAAGGAACAGGCAAGGGCTTTCCAATTAAAATGAGTTAATTTATAGCTGGATGATACAGTTTCAAGGATTTCTCTAGTATGCCATTTTTGTTATGCTTCATTTTAACTCTTAAAATACCTTAAAGGGCAAAGTCTTATGTCTCAGATTTTTCCCTTGAGCTCTGATGACAGGGAACACCTGTATTTCTTTCTTTCTTTCTTTCTTTCTTTCTTTCTTTCTTTCTTTCTTTCTTCCTTCCTTCCTTCCTTCCTTCCTTCCTTCCCTCCCTCCCTCCCTCCCTCCCTCCCTCCCTCCCTTCTTTCTTTCTTTCTTTCTTTCTTTCTTTCTTTCTTTCTTTCTTTCTCTTTCTTTTTCTCTTATTTTGGCAATAGCAACCTCCCATAGTAGGCAGCTACTACAGGCTCTGATCTTTTAGAAATCTCCATAAGGGAGAGGGGTAGATGACAAAGCCAGTGGAGATGGCAAGGAAAGCTTTTCTTCCATGGGCAAACAGGATCCTGACTCCAAAGGAGGAGAAGGAGAAGCAGGAGGAGGAGGAGACAATCTACCCTCTGACGAGGGTAGGGGCTCAAGCCCTGAGAAGGGGTACAGAAAGGCAACTCACCCTCTAGTGAGGCTGGGGCTCAGACGCCTGAAAAGAAGGAGTATGGAGAGGGTATGGAGCAGCTCTGACTAGACCCCATACTCCTAAAACTAAGGTTGCTCTCTCTGGGAACTGTGGGCAATACTGTATTACTGTAAAGACCTGCTGCTCCCTGTCCAGACTATTACCCATGATAGGAAACCTCTCCCTGAAAGATCCACTCGCTGGCGACTCTCCCAAGTGGGCGTCACTGTTCCTTACCTGAATGAATTACATGGGACCCATCGGTTTCTCTAGGTTTCTCTCTCTAGGAATGGCTCGCAACTCTGAATCCTCTGGTGCTTTCCACCCCACATGGGGCACCACTTGCCAGGCTCTGTAACAGCAGGGTACAGGATGACACAATGAGATAAATGCTCTGGAGACTTTATTCCTGGTCTCAAAGAGGTGAGAGGGGAGAAGGCAAGAAAGCCAAACTCCCTGTATAAAACTCAACTCTTCCTTTTATTACAGGTTTACAGAATTAAGGCTGCATCATGAAATCATTAATTGTCTCTGGCTGAGGAGTAGAGCATTGGGTTAGGAATGCTTTAGAAGATAAGTTGTTATCTGACAGTTTTTGTAACAGTGGCAGAGATTGCTGTCTTCAGCAACCTCCTTGAGGTGGTCTTCCACATTTAAGCAAAGAAAGCAACAGGTATAGTAAAACAGGAAGAAATGGCTTAGATAGCGAAGGGGCATCGAGGTCACTGTCTTCAGTTCCCTCAAGAAAGGCAGTCTTCTGCCAAAGCAAGCAAGAAGCTATAAATCCTTAAGCTAGTATTCTTTAGACTTAGAACAGTTTCCCACACACGATGAAACTTTTAGGGGACTCTGAATGATTCTACCTAAAGAATACTTTATGTGTAAAAAGCCAATATCTGGTGGTTTTGTTTTGTTTTTGTTTTGGGGGGCAATGATATACATACTTTTTGGAGTACTGAGGATTGAACCCTGGGGCATTCTACCTTTAAGCTACACCCCCATCCCTTTTTTATTTTGAAATATGGTCTGGCTAAATTGCTGAGGGTCTTTCTGAGTTGCCAACCTGGACTGGAACCTGTGATCCTCCTGTCTTAACCTCCCAAATACTAGGATTACAGGCCTGTGCCACTGTGCCCGGCTTGTGCATATTTTAACCATGCTTTTCTTCTGAGGAAATATAATAAGAATTTTTAAATTGAGATATCATTCACATATATCAAATTCACCATCTAAAATATACAAGTCAATGGGCTATAGTTTATTACAAGGTTGTGAAACCATAATCATTCTCTAATTCCAGAATTAATTCCAGAATCTAATTCTAATTCCAACAGTCCACCAGTCTCTAGTATTAAAGATTTAGTTTTGGTACTGGGGATTGAATTCAGGGGCATTCTACCTCCAAGATACTCCCCAGCTTTTTTTATGTGTTTAATTTTAAAACAGGGTCTTGCTAAGTTGCTGAGTCTATCCTCGAACCTAAGATCCTCCTGGATCAGCCTCCTGAGTACTGGCATTACAGGCGTGTGCCACCATGCCCAGCTGAGAAATAATGAAATTTAAACCTCAACTCCCTGCTGTTTATGCCATCCAGTTTGTTAATTTGTCATGTAATGCTGTCAGGCCAGAGTTGCTTCCTAATACTCATCATGAGACTTGTGCTTTTGGATGGCACTTATTCAAAGTTCCCACAAGAGTTAGTGTTCTAAAGAGTTCCTGTTTCTTAGGTGTGAAGATTCCTCAGGGCCAGTTCCTCCTGTCCTCAGGCCTGAGGCTGTGGGAACTTCCTTCATTTCATACCTCTTTAGTGGGAATCTGTCACAAATAAGCATTGCTGTTATAAAAATTGGGGTTCAGAAAGAGGAAACAAAATTTGTAGGAAACAAATATCATTGCTGTAATTTTGACATTATTGCCAAGTCAGTGGTTTATCTTTTTTACTTTCTTATTCATGCTGCAAAAATCCTCTGCAAAACACCACCTATTTGTGAGGAAATTCCATGTGCAGAAAATACTATTTTTGTCTCCTCCACCTCCTCCTCCTCCTCCTCCTCCTCCTCCTCCTCCTTCTTCTTCTTCTTCTTCTTCTTCTTCTTCTTGTTATTTAATTGTACACATTTATGTGGTACAATACAATAATTTGATACATGAATACAGAGTATAATTGTCAAATCAGGGTAGTTAGCATTTCCATCTTAAATATTTTTAAAAGATTTTCATATTTTATTGTATGTTATTTTTAAAAATTTCTGGTTCACACATTCTGTCTATTTTGAAGAGAAAGACCTCTATTTTTTAAGCTATTAGGTGAGAGTTTTTCCTAATAGCACTTTGAAAATATACTAATAGTATCATATAATGAGATATTATATACCAAATGCTGGTAAGAAGTGTGAAAACTCAATGTAAATATTATCCTGTACTTTTCTATATGCATTCCAGCTATTGTTTTACAAAAGAGATTGGCAAGCTATTCTACAAGTGACAAAGTTCTTAAAAAATAAAACTAGATTTCAAAGTATGCAAGTTGGTTATTGCAGTCATTTTCTCTTCTCTTTTGTAATTTGTGTAAATGTAAAGTACAAAATAAGAGTATGTATGTATGTGTCCATTACATTAACAAAATAACCAAGACAATTACTTTATAAAGAAAAAAGTCTTGGCTCACAGTTTTGGGGATCCTATTCCATGACTGATTAGCCCTGTTGCTTTGGGCCTGTAGAAAGGCAGCATATCATGGCAGGAGTGGGTAACAGAGAGAAAATGCTTATCACATCAGGCAGAAAGCAAAACAGAGAATGAATAAGGGGCCAGGGTCCCACAATCCTCTTTAAGGGCGTAGCCCCAGTGATCTATGAAGCTCTCACTAAGTGCAACTCCCAGAGGTTCTACATCCTCCCACTAGAACCACCCTGAGAACCAAGCCTTTAATATATGGACATGTGGGGGACGTTAAAGATTCAAATTACAGCAGTAATTATATAAATAGAAATTCTTCATGAAGAATTTACGCCCAACTGGATTTTCTACAATGGCTTTCTCTAGGGTGCAAATAGGATAGAAGGGAAGTTCAGATTGAGGAAAAACTTCTCCTCAACAGGTGTTTCTGTTTTGTGTGAACTGTTCTCAATGAGATGGTTTCCATGGACTATCTTTGAAATTATTTACAACCTTTATGAATACAAAGGTTATATATATTATAAACTTTATATATATATATATATATATATATATTATATATATGAAGCTTTTTTCTGAAGTATGATATAAAGGGCAGAAGAAAATGAGTATATATTTATTAGTTTGAAATATAAGTTTTCTGTTTATAAAATCTTTTTTATTTCCTAGTACTGGGGATTGAACCCAGAGGGATTCTGTCTCCGAGCTACACCCCTGGCCCTTGTTCTATTTTTTGTTTTCAAACAGGGTCTTGCTAGGTTGCTGAGGGTCTTGCTAAGTTGCTGAGGCTGGCCTGGAACCTGTGATTCTCCTGTCTCAGCCTCCCAAGTACTGGGATTACAGGCATGTGCCACTATGCCTGGCTCAACATCTTAAAGAATGTTAGAAGCAAATAAGCTGAGGAAATTATTGTAACATATTTTCCAGACAAAGTGTCAGCATCCATACAAATATATCACTTAAATATTAATGAGGAAGGGAAACACTCAAAAATGATCAGATGAGAATGATCTTTAAGAGGCAATTCATAAAGGTGTAAACAAAACAATAAACTTGTAAAACAGTGCTGAACCATAGTGTTAATCAAAGAAACACATCTAAAAGAAATAATATAATGTTTTTTCTATGAGATTGGCAAAGATTAAAAGTAATGATAAAACTCAGTGTTGCCATAAGAGGGAAAAATCGTCATGAGCTCAAAGTGCTATAAGCATGAGAGGCTGATAAAAAGTAGAAATTTAAAAATTCTGGAGACCAATTTGGTAATACATATCAAAATCCTTAAGCCTGTGTTTCTGTTTTTAGCATAGTAATTCCATTTATAGGAAACAGCATATCTATGTTTATAGCAGCACAATTCACAATGGCCAAATTATGGAAACAACCTAGATGTCCATCAACCTATGAATGGATTATGAAATTACAGTATATACACACAGTGGAATTCTACTCAGCAACAAAGAACAAAATTATGTCATTTGCAGGAAAATGGATTGGCCTGGAGAACATTATGTTACGTGAGATTAGCCAGTTAGAAAAAGTGAAGGATCCTATGTTTTCTCTCATATGAAGTAACTAGGATGTAATCTGGGTACTAGAGGGACTTTAGATAATGAGGGAGAAACTTCAGTGGAGCCAGGGAGGTGGTCAAGGGAAGGTAAGGGGGAGGGAGAATTAATAAAGGAAACCCTTCCATGGCCATTATGTACATATGTGAGAATACCAATGCCAACCTCAATATCCTGAATGGAGAAAGGGGAGTGGGGAGGGAGCCGGGGGAAAGCCCACCAAATGCTCTGTGCATGTCACTATCACTATGAACTACATTATGATGTGAGAATATAATGCACCAATAAAAGTATAAAATCTATTGGCCTGAATTAAAAGATTAATATACATGTCTTTCCATTATAGTTTGTTTATAAAGGAAAATTTAAAATCACTCTAGATAACCAATACTTTGGAACTTAAATAAATAAAATGGAATGCTGTTGAAATATTAATGTAGTATTGCATTTACTATAATAGAAACAACTAGCCTTACACTTAAAACATCAGTTTGCAACAAGCAAATATATCCTGGTTATATCTTTGTTTAAAATATTGTACATAAGAAAAGTAAATAATATTTTATAGATAGTTATTGTTGGATGGTTTGACTATATGTGATTTTATTTTCTCCTACTTTTACTTTTTGTAATAAATATCAATTACATGTGCAATAGAATATGCTTGTTGAAAATAACTTTGTATTGGCCGGGCGTGGTGGCGTACACTTGTAATCCCAGTACTTTGGGAGGCGGAGACCGGAGGATCCGGGTTCGCGGCCCGCCTCAGCTCTCTTGCTCTCCCTCTCTCTGTCTCTCTCTCTCTACCTAGTAAGGCCTTCTGCAACTTTGTGAGACCCAGTTTCAAAATAAAGTATAAAAAATAGGGCCGGGGGTGTAGCGCAGAGGTAGAATGCCCCTGGGTTCAATTCCCGGTACCGCAAAAAAAAAAAAAGAAAATAACTTTTTATTAACTCAACTCAAAAATCATTTACAATACACACAAACTGAGTATAGTCAGATTTGGGGTCTTTTATCTTCAGCAAGGAATACAAATAGGAATCTTCTGTTTCAATAGTAAGAATTTTTTAGTTCAGCTGAAGTTTAAAAGTCATTTAATCTCTAATCTTGACAGGATCCAGTGGGTGGACAATTTAACATGGATTCACATCATAATGCCAGCATTAGAAATTTAATCCACAGGGGATTTTTTTTCCACAGAGAGTATGAAATGAAATAACCTGAGGGGGCGAGAATGGAAACAACAGAACATTTAATTGAAAAACAAACATATGTTAGTTTTAGGATTTCCAGTACTTTATTGGACTTTTCAGGGAAGCACGATGCCTTTGTGAAATTGGTAACTGAACATATCTCCTCCAATATCCCCCCTAGCATTCTATATAGTGGGTATTTCTCTAGCAACTTTATGAAATCAATTTGCTTATGGGAATTGTACCTGTTCAATTTTATAGCTTTAATTTAGTCAAGGTCCTTGTGTATTTTCCAGGAATTCGATTAGTAAGGAAACTTCAAGAAATCAAAATAGTTTGGATTAGCATGAAATGCAGTAACATAAGCAAGCAATAATAGTTGACATTCATTGTAATCTACATGTTGTGGCTCATTTTCATTTATATTGCTTAATATGTTCCACAAACTAAACTGAGAAGGTAGATACTTTTAATCTTATAACATAGATGAAGAATGTTCCTAATCGATCGTGTAGTCATGCATGTTATCCCAGCAATCTTAATAAAAGAACAAGAATAAAAATAACATTTTAAAGAGGGTTATTACATACACCAGGCACTTCACTACTACTTCGCATGACTTACCTGAAGTCTTTATAGTAGACTTAAAAGGTGTTTTAATTCCCATGTTAAAAACTTTGAAATTATGGTAAACAAATATAAATCTGCCTGGGCTCACTTGGCTGAGTGACATTTTCCTCCTTTTTCAGATTGTATTTCTGATGAGCATTTGCACAAGTTCTTATTGGCATATATATTTTGTATTTTGTGTATAGAAGGAAAACAGATTGGATTAAAAGTCAGACAATTTGGGCATTTATGAACCAAGCCAGCCAGCCTTACCGGATTTATAGAAAATGATATGTCACCGATGTGATCCATCTCTCTAGGAGGAGGCTGGAGCAGAAAGCTTAGATCTCTTTCCAGCATTCCGGGCTTTGTTCTTACTACAACTTCAAGTCCCTGAGGAATGGATGAAATTAGCAAACTCAGAGGAAGTAGGAAACTCAAGATAGAAATAGGTGGAGAAAAGAGTAAAAAACTAATCAGATGTTTAAAAAAAAAAAGTAGTGATAAAAATGTGGTGGGATGGAAGAAAAGTTAATTCCAAGATTTTAGTTTTTCTCTTTCTTGAAACAATTAAGAATAAGATAAAAGGTATAATTCTCTGGAAATCTCTATGAAATAGGGAAAAGATTATGCCTTAGGAATGAGTTCCAGAATCCAACATCAGTCACCTGCCTGCCCCCCAATCCTCTCCTAATTGTTAGCTTGTAACTGTATATAAATTTGGTCATATGATACACATGGGAGACATATTTAACCATGAGTTATACTGATTATACTTCTAATTAGCTTAATTAAAAATGTGTACTTCCTTAGTGAAAAGAAACTCATTACTCTAATTGAAGACATTTAAAAGCAGATCAAGGCTTCTGTTAGTTTTTACATTCTTTCATGTATTATTTAAATGAGCTGAATATGTTCTTATTTGGAATACATTAAAAACATTTATTTTAGTTAGGAAATTTAAGTGCCATAAAATCTAAAAAGGTGACCAATTAAACAAAACATATACACTCAGTTTAAAACAGTACAGACTAGAATAGATTAGACTAGAATAATTTAAATTACTAAAATAACTATGATTAGCATAAAATATTATGATTGAGGGTTAAGCTCTCACATTTTGAGGATGCTTTAAGGATGCCTTATTTATTCATTTATTCACATCCCAAATGGTTTCAGATATATTCAGTAACAGCAAAGCTGAGGAGCTTTTCATCATAAGACTTTCTATGAGATATAATTGATTAAAGTATATTAAATAATTAGGGCAGTGTTTTCAACTTTGACTCAACATTGGCATTCTCTTGAGAGTTTTACAAAATACGCATGCCTAGCACTCTTCCCCTAGAGCTTCTAATTTAATTGCTTTGGGGCATTGATTCCCACTGTGGACCATACTGCCTCCTGGTGTGTGTGGGGGGTACTGGAATGAAACACAGAGGTATAAATTATCACAAATTTGTCACTGCTTCTTTCTGTTTCTTCACTTAAGGAAGATAAATCTCCAGGCAGGTGTTGAATATTTTCTTTCTGAAAAGGAGGAGGTAATCCAAATAAGTATAGCCTAGCATCAGAAAATTTGAAAGCTGCCTGGCTCTTGTGTACGAGGATATTGTTTTCAGAAATTCCATTATTCCAACATAAAACTGATTGGCATAAATTAAGGCTGGAACAGTCTAAGGCAGGGGTGGGGAAATAAATAGAAACTTAAAGTGTTAATTCCATGTTTTTCCTGAATGTATGGCTGTCTTGCTCATTAGTGCTGTGTCTATATAGCAAGACAAAACAATAAAAATAAATTATCTCTTATTTATAGTAAATATGTTACAGACTGTGAGATGCTTAATTAAGGGAAGAACTACATAAAGCAGAGAAATTTATGTGTAATTCTTCTATGGGCATCCTCAGTATTCTTTCTGATACACATTGGCCACTCTGACCATTCTTTGCTAATGATCACCAGCTATGTACAGTGGTCAAGAAAAATATATATATATAAGCCTTGCTTCAAAAAGGCGTACACATAAGAAGATAAAATATGTATACACAGCTATAAGCACACTCACACATGCACACACATGTGTCCACACATACATAGCTGCAAAGATATGCGGTAGATACTATGCAGAGATACAAGCCAGCCAAGCCTTTCATGGGCTCAAAGGAAGATGATCAATTCCTCCATAATTATGCATCACTAATTATATAGTAAATTATTATAGAAAAACATATGTCAAATGACATTTCTTAATGATGTGTATTTTGTTCACGAATAAAACTTCTTATAGATCAATACCCCCAAAACTGTGAGCCAAAATAAGCCTTTCTTCTTTTTAATTAGATTTTCTAAGGTATTTTGTTACAGTGATGGAAAGCAGACCAACCCACAATTTTATAAGAGAGAAGCTAGAAAAGAACTTTGTGAGTCTGAGTTATTAACAAGAGAATCTTTTCTAGCCAATGTATACAGAAAGGGATTTCTTAAGTTATGTGAATAATTTATAGACATTGAAAAAGGATACAGACATCCATTCCATGCCAAGTTTCCAGAAAAATGTTATTCTACATCACAGAACAGGCTCAGCAAGGAAACTGCAACCCCTACCATCTTGGGAAGCTTACAATTCAGAAATCCACAGTGCAGGGTACAGAGGAGGCTCGTGCCATAGCAAGACACAGGAGACATACTGATGTTCCATTCCCCTGTTCTCTTCTTTACACATAATTCAACTCTGAATCAATCATTTTCACATCTCATATGAATGCATCTATTTGGCAGAACCTAAGTCACATGTCTATATTTTAAAACCTATGATAATTACTATTATTCACTGGCACAACAGAATTTACATTATTGTTTGCAAATTATTTTTGCTCGTCTTTTATGAATAGAAAGAACTCTGGGACTCTGAAGGACTCATTGTTCCCAGACTGATGGACAGATCACTCCAGAGCAATCGCAAATGACTTTTCCAGAATGTATAGGGATCTGTTATGAATAAGAACTTCCTTCTCTGAATTTTCTAGGCTATGGAACCCTTTATTAATTCACAAGAATGCCCTCTTCTTGGATAAGGATCCTGGGAAATATTTAAGTTGCCCTAGAAATCAACAATCTCTAAGAGCTCCTCCTATAACCCATGCCTTAAGGAAACTACAGTATTCTTAGAGTTGGACTGGGAATCTATTTTTTATGCCAGATTAGTCATCATTATAGCACCTTGACTAAGCCTCAAGGCACCTGTTAGAAATTACACCTCAAGCCAGTCATAATGGTGCATGTCTGCAATCCCAGTACTTGAGAGGCTGAGACAGGAGGATCATAGGTTAGAGTCCAGCCTCAGCAACTAAGTGAGATCCTGTTACAAAATTTAAAAAAAAATAAGGCTGGGATTATAGCTCAAAGGTAGAATATCCCTGGGTTCAATTCCCAGTACCTCTTCCCCACCCACCCATACAGAAAGAAATGACCCTTCAAGACTTTTTGTCCATGGAAACAAAGGATTCTTTTTCAGTGCGTGCAGACCTTGCTGAACACTGGTATTTCCCACTCTTTTCCAGCCCCTTCCCACATTCTTCTCATCCTATCTACCCTGGGTATTCTGTCTTGGAGTCATTGTACCTGCTGTTTCTCTCTGGATGCTGTTAAAAGACCATGTCTAAGAGAAATGAGATGCATATAGAATAATCCCTATGATCAATAATCCCTCTGATCATCATTTAAAGAGGTATTCATGGGTATAAATTACAGATTTACATCAATCCTATAAGATGGTATTAAAAAAGTATTTCCTTCTCTTCAGACAGTCAGGAAGAAATAATAAAGATAAAATGATTGTTTTACATCTGGGTATAGTGGCCCACACCTGTAATCCCAGTATTTAGGAGGCTGAGACAGAAGAATCGCAGGTTTGAGGCTAGCTTAAGGTAACATAGCAAAATCCTGTTTCAAAAAAAATAAAATAAAAAGTTTGGAGGTATAGCTCAGAGGTAGAAAGCCATGGGTATGAATCCCCATTACAATAAAAATATTTTCATAAAAAGCAAAAAAGAATCTGGAGACATATATTTTCAAATGTAATATGAATAACAAAATATATTAGGTTGAACAGTACAGTTGAATAAGAACATGTGTGTGTGTGTGTGTGTGTGTGTGTGTGTGTGTGTTACGAGGGATTGAGTCCAGGCCACTCTAACACTGAAGTACATCGCAACCCCTTTTTATTTTTTTGAGACAGGTTCTCACTAAGTTGGGGAGGCTATCCTCAAACCTTCTATCCTGCTGTCTCAGCCTATAAGGACTGGTATTACAGGCTTGTGCCACCATGCCCGGTTTAGAACACTTTTAATGCTATGGTTGGTTGTAGGGTACTTGTATCTAGGTTGCCAACTAAAAATATGATCATTTTTCTGCCCCAAACCATATTCCTTTTCCACACCAGACTAAATTCTTTGGAGGTGGGATATCATGATTTGGACTGGGCTGTCCCCCAAAGGCTCATGTGTGGAAGACTTGGTCTCCAGTCAGAGGTGGGGCTCCTGGGAGGTGATTGGATCATGAGGGCTCTGTCCTCATCAATGGATTAATCCTTGAATAGATTTAAGAGTTTGGTGGCCTTACTGGGAGGTGATAGAAACTGTAGGAGGTGGGGCCTATTTGGAAGAAGTGGGTTTCTAGGGTCAAGCCATGCAAGGGTATATCTTGACCCTGGTCCCTCCCTTGCTCTCTGCTTCCTGGCTGTCCTGAGCTGAGCAGCTTTGCTTTGCGTACTCTCTCTGCCTTGATACTCTGCCTCACCTCAGGCCCACAGCAATGGAGTCAGCCACCGTGGACTAAAACTTCTGAAACCATGACCCTGAATAAGTCCTTTCTCTTTTAAGTTGTTTCTCCAGGTGGTTTGTCACAGTAATGGAACACTGACTCTGAAGAAACGTCTCATATAGACTTTGTTTGGAACACATTGTTTTTCACCTACTAAGTGAACTATACTGTCCAAAAGGATTTTTACTTCTTGTAGATCTTACCTTTTTATATGTAAATTTTTTATGTTCTTTTAAAAAATATGTGACAGTTTTTCTTCACAAGTTGTAAGATCAGGTCTTGTATGTTATGGTCACAAGTGATGGTCCTACTCTGGTTATTGTTCACAGTCTATCTCTCATGAGAAATAGAGTTTTAGGCTCTTTTGAATTTATATCACAATGATACTGGTCTTTAAATATTTATAAAGATTTTGGGGCTTTTTTCTACTTTTTAGATTCACTGCTTCTGGTATCTCCTAATGTACTTATTTCTGTTGGAGTAATTCTTTCTCGCTCTTTTTTTTCCGCCAAATTAATTGCTGGAAGTTTTAGCTGTCACATTTCCCATGTTTTATTAACAAGTGACTAGATTTTAGTTTTTTGGATTTTAGTTTTCTAAATTTCCCTTTTTAAACTTGTACATATTTAGTACTTTCAATGTTTCCTAATTTCTTCAAATATAACTGATCTGTGTTCTGATTTATTTATGTAGCAGTACTGGGGATTGACCCCAGGGACTAGCAAGCACTCTACCACTGAGTTACATCCCCAGACCCTGACTTGTGCTTTGAAAAGCTTCATTTAAAATTACCATAGTGGCCTCTTATCTGCAGTTTTGTTTTCTTTTTTTTTTTTTTTTGGTGGTACCTGGGATTGAACGCAGGGGCGTTCTACCTCCGCGCTATGCCCCCGGCCCTATTTTTTATACTTTATTTTGAAACCGGGTCTCACAAAGTTGCGGAGGGCCTCACTAAGGAGAGAAAGAGAGAGAAAGAGAGAGACAGGGAGAGAGAGAGCGAGAGAGCTGAGGCTGGCCGCGAACCCGGATCCTCCGGTCTCTGCCTCCCAAAGTACTGGGATTACAAGTGTGTGCCACCACGCCTGGCTGCAGTTTTGTTTTCTGAGGTTTCACTTACCTGCTGTAAACCATGATCTAAAAAAGTTAAATAGAAATTTACAGAAATGAATAATTTATAAGTTTTAAATAGCTTACCATTAAGCATGATTAAACCTTGTGCTGTATGCTAGGTCTCAGCCAAGACATTAATCATCCCTTTATCCAGTGAATCCATATAGCATAAGTCACTAGCTTGTAGCTATCCCAGTTATCATACCAACTGACCCAGTTTAGCAATGCTGGGTTCGAGGAACCATTATTTTACTTACTAGTGAATGCCAAGCACATGAGTGATGATGCAAGCAATTCATTTATGCCAATGAGAATTCAAAGTGCTTCCTCTAAGTTATAAGGTAAAAATGTAATACAATACTTTGAGAGAGACAGAGACACCATATTACATAACTTTTATTAAAATACGTTGCTATAATTTTCCCATTTTGTTATTAGTTAGTGTTGTTAATCTCATACTGTACCTAACTTATAAATTAAACTATAGTATAAGTATGTATACTTATACTATACAGGAAAAAACACAATATGTTGAGTCTGCTATTATCTGTAGTTTTAACTATCTACTAGAAGTTTGGGAACCTGATGGATAAAGGGGAAAATACCACACTTCTAAATTACAAACATCATAGGAACTTTGTACTATCAGAAATCTCAAGTGGCACTAAACATAAACCCCATCATTCCAAATAAAATGACTGCGTGAATCACTGAAATGTACGTTGATCTGATTTAGAGGAAACACTGATTTTTTTGTTTGTTTGTTTAAAGGAACCACAATTACCACCCAAAGGTTCATGACATTACTTTTGATTTAAAAAAAAAAGCCAGCTTTTCAGACACAGTGGGATAGCATGAGCACTTGGGTCAGCGAAGTTGAACTCTCAGGTTGCTGCCCTGAGGCACCTGATCAATCTGCCCTAACTGCAACATTAACATTAGCCATCTCCCGCACCACAGATTAAAAGGATAAACTTGCCAATTTGCCACCATATGTTTGAAAAGGAAAACTCATTGTTTTTACAACAAGACCTAAACCAATTAATGAGTTGGCAAGCACGGATCATCCACAGGAGCATATGGATGTGTTTAAGGTAATTATGGTAATCCCTATGATCATGGGGCATGTGGAATTGAAATGAAGCCCCAACCCCAAGGCTGGAAGAGTGAAGTGGGGGGGAGACCTGGTCTTTGACCATATCACTGAGATGGAGGATTGAACTTCCCATTCACCTCAGCTCTGGATTGCCAAGTGTACCAACCAAGATAGCTCTTTTTTTGGTAAGAGTAGCACTCATGTAGTGACTAGAATAAATGTTCTAAGTGCTTCGTGTATATTAATTCATAAAATCTTCATATTAAAAAATAAGAAATAAGCCAGGTGTGGTGGCAAACACCTATAATCCCAATACTTGGAAGGCTGAGATAGGAGGATCACAGGCCATCCTCAGCAATTAAGTGAGACCCTGTTTCAGAATAAAAAATAAATAAAAGGGACTGGGGTTATAGCTTGGAGGTATAATGGCCCTGAGTTCAATCACCATGATCAATACACACACACACACACACACACACACACACACACACATGTATAGGAGGTTGTTTCTATTAATGTTTCATTTTACACACATGGAAATGAAGTACAGGGAGGTAAACACAGCACACAAAGACACAGGATTGAAGCTCTTAAATTTGTTAGAGTCCATGGTCTTGACCACTAACCCACATGACCTTACCAAGGGTGGCTCAAAGTAGTTGATGCTCACTGGGGTGCTTATACTGTGCTAGACACTGCTCTAAGTGCCTTCCATATGTGGCTTTCAACACCCATATCAGGTACATGCCCCTACCAGATTGTGCTGAATTGGCTTGCAAACACTGGGTGTGGGATCTGCTGGAGAAGCATAAGTTGTGTTTTCAACTACTTCTTCCAGGAATTCAGCTCTGAATGATCACAGTTAAATCACCATATTTCTTTTAAGCCTTATCTCCTCACAAGAACTTCAGACAGTAATCATGTTCCTGTCACAAGTGTGTTTCAGAAATCACATGGCCTGGCATTGCAAGACCCCTTTGTACTTTTCAAAATGGCATTATAGAGCGTGCCTGTCCTTCTCCCTTTGCACCTGCCTCCCTGCGTGCTGTCCTCTCTCCCAGGCTCCCTCCCACCACATCTCAGCAGTGGACAATGCTAGAAACATTTTCTGGCTTTGTGACTTCTACTACCAAACCTTTTATCCCAGGAACCTCCCCCTGGGCAATTTAATTGCTGTTAAGAAGACTTCACATTAATACATTCATGTTAAAAGGTGTTAATGACTGAAGTTTAACATTTAAACACCAGGAATTTAACAGCAGTTGTCTTTGGGGAAAGGGTCAAAAGAGGATTATATCTTTAGATTTCTCTGCATTCTCCACTTTTTGAAAGCATATTGCTATAGGTTGGATCTGTAATATAGCCCAATGTCTTATGTTTTGGGGCTCAATTCCCAGCTGGTAGTGTTTCGGGGAGATGGTGGAAACTTTAGAGGGTAGTCTATAACTGGAGAAAGTGGGTCATTGAAAGTGGGTCACTTGGGCGTGCCCTTGAAGGGTATATTGGGACCCTGCCCCCTTTATTTTTCTCTCTACTTTCCAGCCACCATAAGGTGAGTTGCCTTGCTCCACTGCAAGCTCTTCTATGGTGACATTCTGTCCTGCCACAGGCCTAAAGGCAACAGGGCCAAGTGACCATGGTCCAAAGCCTCTGACACTGTGATATAGAAAAGGGCTTTCTACCTTTGAAGTTGATTTTATCAGTTTTTTTGGTCACAGTATTGGAAAGCTGACTAACACACACACACACACACACACACACACACACACACACATGTACATATATATTAATTTTACAATTTAAAAATTTAAAACTTATTTAAAAATACATTTAAATACAGTACAGAGGCATTGTGAAGGTTCTGCCCAGCTCCTGATGCCACTTTTAGCTGCTTGAATTAATCCGCTAGTGGATCCTGAAAGCTGTTTTGCATAATATGACCTTGACCCTTATGAATTGTAGCTCCAGTCAGGGGTTGGGCCCCTTATGCATATGTAGGAAATTAGATTATAGGGATTTGGGAACCGAAACTGAGAGGGACAATATTGTCATGTTCTTTGACTTGTTAGAGGTGAAATGTGTGCATTTGGAAGCTGGGGGAAGGGCACTTTAAACCCCATATTGACTAGAAAAACAGGCAGAAAAATATTGGGAGATAAGTGGGAGGGGGAGAGAGAATAAAGAAAAATGAAGATCCTTCTAGAGAAGGGAAAGAGGTGAGACAGATAAGAGCCTTTAAGACCTTCTTGTTTAATTCCGATTTCTTCTAGTTTGTAACCATTTGAAATACTATGTGATAAATCAATCCAAGTCAATTTCTTATATCTTCGAACAAAAGAATCCCAAATCAAATATTATTTTATTTTAAAGTTATATTAATAGATGCTTTTGTGTGTGAAATCTCTGATAGTAGTCTTTTTGTCAGAGTGCTAAGAATATTTCTCAACCCAGAGGGTTGAACTTCTATTATTCCTGGTTGCAGGTGGCATGTCAGGACAGTAGAAAGATGTTTTATGGATTGGGTACCCTTTCAATAACCCCTCAGATGTCACAGTGTATCATGTGTGTTAAGGCAGAAACACTAATGCCACCCCTAAGCAATAATCAGTCCCAGGACTTTCCAGTCGCTCCTCCCAGCCTGCCTATCACTATGAAAACGCACATTAATCTTTGAACATCATTGCATTCAATATCAACAATCCTAGTCAGTGAGCCTCTGGTTACCCTGGTGACTGTGAAGGAATAGGCTTGTTCTCTCCTGTTCTTGTCTTTTGACTGTCAGCCCTGCAGGTACTGGCAGGCGTTGCTATGGCTGGGCCCAAACTGATCACATCTTCAACCTGGAGCAGTAAAGACAAAGATATGTCAGAGAATGGTACTCAAAGATTAACTGATGTTGTTAGAGTTGTGATATGAGAGCAAATTATAATTTATGTTTGTTGCGAAAGTCAATTAATTGGATCTTGCCTTACACATATGAGAGGGCTTATCAAGTTTTCATGTTTTAACTTCAACTGAGATAATATAGTGTGTGACTTTTAACACACCTTTTTCATTTCACAAAGATAGAATGCTTCTATTTTTATTGTCAAGAACTTCAAGCTCTATCAGGTTACTATATTTCTTGGCTGAGACAATTAAAGGTATTAGTCACATGCTGTAATATAGTAAGCAAATATTTGTTTCATGTGCTGTGCAATAAATAGTTCAGTGTTTTATGTATTGGGGAAACTGCAATAGACAGCACAGATATCCTATGCCTTTTGGAAATGTCATTAGTGAAAGAAGGTGGAAGCATAAAAACAAAGAAGGCCATACAGTGATAAGACATAGAGGAAATACTAGGACATGGAAAGAGGGGTTGAAGTGCTTTAGGGTAAAACTTTAGGCTCAAGTAGGAGATGAAGAGAGAGGCCCCATCTTCTTGAATGCACACATCCTGCCTGTAGCTTTATAATACAGAGCTTGCAGGGAATACAGGGGGTTGGTGAGAGGGCCTCACTAAGTACCTGAGGCTGTCTGCGAACCCGGATCCTCCGGTCTCCGCCTCCCAAGTACTGGGATTACAAGCGTGCGCCACCACACCCGGCCCAGCTTTTTTTATTTTTATTTTGAAACAAGGTCTCACTAGGTTGCCTGAGGCTGGTCTCAAATCTACAGTCCTCCTGTCTCAGCCTCCCAAGTATTGGGATTGAAGACCTGCACCTCTGTGCCTGGCTTAAGTTATTTTTTAAAATACTTTTCCTCAGTTAAATATTTTGCTAAAGAAATCACAAACTGCTGGGTGTGGTGGCGCACGCCTGTAATCCCAGTACTTTGGGAGGCAGAGACCGGAGGATCTGGGTTCGTGGCCAGCCTCAGCTCTCTCACTCTCTCTCTCCCTGTCTCTCTCTCTCTCTCTCTCTCTTTCCTTAGTGAGGCCCTCCGCAACCTCGTGAGACCCGGTTTCAAAATAAAGCATAAAAAATAGGGCCGGGGGCATAACGCGGAGGTAGAACGCCCCTGGGTTCAATCCCCGGTACAGCAAAAAAAAAAAAAAAAAAAAAAGAAATCACAAACTGAGTTTCCCCATCATGGGATATGAACTATGTTATAAACATCACTGTGGCCACTGCAGAGAGGTCAAACTCTGGGAAACGGGATGTAATCAAACCTAGGTTTTGTGGTGGCCTAGATTGTGTCTGTGGCAGAGAAAATGGTGAGTAGTAAAATATGGTAGATTTCTGAATGTATCAGACAGGACCCCATGAGGGGAATTGATAGAATAGAATGCAAGGAATGGATTTAAAAGTGATAGACTCAACCTGAAAGGAATTATACCAAGACCTAAGTGTATGTCTGTATGTATGAATTTGAACCTCATTAAGATATATAATTATAATGCAGCAATAAAATATATATATATAGTAATAGACTCATTAAGATTATATATAATACTTATTATATGATAGTAATATATAAAAAATATAGAGAGAACAGATATATATATATACATAATAGATTATGTATATATAATATGTATTATAATACATAATATTATGTATATAGATATACATTATATATATATATATATATATATATATATATATATACATGATATATATATAATAGATTTATTCAGAATCTAAACGGGAGTCAGTGAGGCCACTCAGAGATCAGCAACAGCTTAAGTCTATGGCTCTGTGTCTCTAGGCTACAAGGTCAAAGCTAGATGGTGGTGCTGCCATTGAACAGAGATCAGGATCACCTCAGGGAATCTTGAACTCTTAACAGTTCTTTATAGAAGAAAACATGGAGAAGATACAGTTGCTGTAGGCGGACTGGCCCAGGGCAGAGAGTAAGCAAGAGAAATACACAATGTTCCCACTTCTCCTACTCATTGGTCCTTTCCAAGCCTTGGATTACCTGCATCCAGCTGGAAGTCACATGAAGATGGGGAAACCACCTGTACGGTAGATCATCTGCAATACAGAGCAAAGCAGAGGAGCCAAAGGATCTGAGGTCAAAACAGCCCAAGGACTCTATATACATATTTTTATTGTGAAAATTCCTAACAATCACAAAATTAGAGAACATAATACCCCATGATTATCCAATTTCAAGCAAAGGTAACATTTTGCCCTACTTTTTGGTTTATACTATTGAATAAATATATTCATTTTTAAAATCAAGCTGAAAAGGTTTGGTGATGATGATATATGAAATTTGAGGGAGATACAGGAGCTGAGAATAAGAGTCTGAGTAAGGTATTTCCATTAACCAACTTGAGAAGACTGAAGAAGAGGCAGGTCTGGAGCAGAGAGTAATCAAGAATTCTTTTTTGAATTCTTAATTTTGAATTGCCTTTTACACAGGAAAGCTTATATATTGAGTCAGTAGTTCAACACATAAGGATGAAGTACAGAAGGTATTTTTTCCTCTATAGTACTGGGTATTGAACAAAAAGGGGTGTTCTACCTCTGAGCCACAACCCCACTCCTTTATATTTGTATTTTTTATTTATATTCACTTATTTTCTGTGGTACTAGGGATTGAACCCAAAATCATTCTACGTCTGAACTACACCCCTATCCCTTTTTATTTTTTATCTTGAAATAGAATCTCAGTTACAGTGAGCCAGTCTCAAACCTTAGATCCTCCTGTGTTAGCCTCCCAGGTACGAGGATTACAGGCATGTGCCACTGCATCCAGCAGGAGGTATGTGTTTTTAAGTAATCAGGGTTTAGGTGGCATGAAGCTATGATAGACAAGATCAGCAGAGATGGGGACATGTTTGAGGATTGGGTTCTGGGGCTCACCAACATTTAGTGATTTGGGAATTGTGGTTGGACTGAAAATTGAGGTTGAAAAAGAATAGTTGATTAAGAAGGCAAACTATGACAGGATCACATTCTGGAAGCCAAGTACAGAAAGCAATGAAGGAAGAACCATCAATATCTGTGTTATATGCTGCTTAAATGTCAAGTAAGAGCAGACAAAGAATGAACCTTCAGATTTTATAATTCAGAATTTATTAATGATTTAACTAAAGTTTAATGGTCAGAGGGCATAGGAAAGATAAGCATATTAGAGTGGATACAGAAAAGAAGGGCAAGAGAGAAACCAAGATAGCAAGCATTAAAAATAATTTGGAGCTGTTTCAAAGGGCAAAAGAAAAATGGGGGTGGATTGCTTAAGAGAGACACCATGAGGTCAAGGGACACTTATTTTACAATAAGAAGAAATACAGCATGTGTGTAATGGTGATAACACAGTAAAATGGAAGAATGAATTGCACAGGGGAAACCTCAGTCATTGAATTGTATTCAACTTATTCAACTCATTATGCAGGAGAAGATGGGAGACAGTACCTATAAGAAAGAATTACAAGTAGGAAGAAAACACAGTTTATCCATAGGAATAAGGAGGAAGCCTAGAACACATGGCCCCAGCTGCACACCTGTGCAGATGTAGCAGGTGGTCACTATACTGTTTTTTCTGAGGCTGTCATAACAAAGTAACATAAACTTGGGAGGTTCAAACAACAAAAACTTATTTACACATGGTTATGGAGGCTAGATGTTGAATGCAAGATGTTGGCAGGGCTGTGCTCCCCCTGCAGCCTCCAGAGGAGAGCACCTGACCTCTTCTGGCTGCTAGTAGCCCAGGTATTCCTTGTCCTGAGCCACACAACTTCCATCTCTTCCTCTGTCTTCACATGTTTTTCTCTCTATATGTCTCAGGTTCACCTGGTGGTTTTTTCCTTCCATAAGGCATCAGGTAAATTAGATTATGGCATACCCTAATGACTTCCTTATAACTTGACCTCCTCTGCAAAGACCCTATTTCCAAATAAGATACAAGGGTTTGGGACTTTGACATATCTCTTTGGGGTACACAGTGCAACCTATAACAATGAGTAATGCAAATGTTCACTAAGGGCCCTGTGGAATATAGATAAATATAAGAAAGTGGCCACGTCAGGTGTAAAGACTAAAATTAGAAGAGTCAGAGAAAGCCGGGCGTGGTGGCGCACGCTTGTAATCCCAGTACTTTGGGAGGTGGAGACCGGAGGATCTGGGTTCGCGGCCAGCCTCAGCTCTCTCGCTGTCTGTCTGTCTCTCTCTTTCTCTCTCTCTCTCTCTCTCTCTCTCTCCTCTTAGTGAGGCCCTCTGCAACTTCGTGAGACCCGGTTTCAAAATAAAGTATAAAAAAAAAAAAGAGTCAGAGAAACATGCTATGTAGGTTGGAAATTAAATGGAAATCTATTTGCTTGTTTTTAATGCTATGGAAATGAAGTCCGAAAGGTGGATGAGCAACACTGTTGTCAGAGCCAGACTGTGATGTCTGGTCTCTGGGATGTAAGGGGCACTGCAGAATATCTTTAAGTGCTTAGGGATGGAGGCACATGATAGAGGTATACAGATCTGACTGTGGGCTGCAGGTGGATGAGAAGAAGATGAGAAATTTGAGAAGCCATCAGTATGAAAAGAAAAAACAAAGTGCAGGGAGTTGGGAGAGACTGGCTACATGAAGGGAAAATGGGCCTAATTTGGTAGCAGAAAAGTTACCTTATCTTCTTTGACTTCTTGGTACAGTATGTTAGATGATAACAAAATGAAAATCACAGCAATGTTCTCATTTCTAATTGTGTCATCATAATCTGTCTTTAATTTTACTTTGAAAGGGCTAGCTAGGTAAAATGCTTTTTTATGTTTATTTTTCCATACAAATAAGAGTCTTAATTGACTGTTGCTTTTTTTTTTTTTTTTGTGGTACCGGAGATTGAACGCAGGGGCGTTCTACCTCCGCGCTATGCCCCCGGCCCTATTTTTTTATACTTTATTTTGAAACCGGGTCTCACGAAGTTGCGGAGGGCCTCACTACGGAGGGAGAGAGAGAGAGAGAGAGAGAGAGAGAGAGAGAGAGAGAGAGTGCTGAGGCTGGCGCAAACCCAGATCCTCCGGTCTCCGCCTCCCAAAGTACTGGGATTACAAGCGTGCGCCACCACGCCTGGCTTGACTGTTGCTTTTAAACTAACTTCTCACTAATATTCCCAAAAAATCTCTGGAGAAATAAAATTCTCATCACATATTTCTCATTACAGAAAACTAATTAGAGTTCTAATTAATGTATAAGTGGTTTTCAAAATAATCTTTATAATACAAAATAATTTACTTTTTCAATTAAATTTTTTATTTGGCAAAATATTGGATTGATTAGACTTCTGGAAAACTTGGATATAATGGCTGAGTCCTCGTTTTCTGTTTTACTCTTGGGAGACAAGGGGGAGAGAAAAGAAAGTGGATAATAGAGTTGCTCTAACTTCTGCGAATGTGGCTACTTCTCGCTGTGTGGATGGTGGCTCTTAGTCCTTGACGTTTCCGTGTCTTTGTTCTTGTCTTCTCTTCCTCTCTTGATTGATTGATTGATTGATTGACCTATTGACTGATGTGTTTATGCTGAAACAAATTCCCTAGCAGGAGATTAAGTAAAGGGATGACTATTTATTCCCTGTAGGAAAACCTATAAAACAAGCTCAGTAAAATTTTAGTTAATATCTGATACGGGTTTTAAAGACACATGTATTTTTCTAAAATATTGAGTATGGAGTGTGGTGATTTTACCAAGCCATGTAAAAAACCAGGCCATTCAGATCTTTGTCAGTCATTTGAGAGAATACTCCCAATAATCTTAAGAAAAAAATGAGAACTCATTAGTTTTAAGTGAGGAGGTAACATAATCAGAATTACAGTTGAAAAGGTCATTCTATCTATACTGTAGAGAATAGATTAAACAAAATCAGAATAGATGGAGCTGTACTTAAGCTTGAATTCCTTTTAATGACATTCCTTTATCAAATAGTATACCTACTATGCACTAGACCCTAGTTAGGGATACAGATTGAAGCTACTGATAGAGAAACACACCATTTTAATATTTTTTAAATCTCTAACCCAAGAAGAAATATTCTAGTTACTGGTCTAGTATGACTACCTTACCTCACAGAAAAAAATGATTACCATCTGATTCTATTTAGGTTTTTTATATATTAGTCATTCATATACAACACCGACTATGTGTCAAGGATTCTTCTAGGCCCTGAAGATATATCAGTGAACCAGAGAAGAACCCATCCTCCTGAATATTATATTCTGTTAAATCTCTACACAGTTGCCACTCTCAAAAACACAGCTTCCTTGCCTTTATCACTTCTTGACTCATCCCTTTTAAAAGGAATCAGTCACTCTTCCTTGCTTACTTTTCCTTTTCAATTGACTGAGAGCAAGGGACTGGGAATGATTGAAATGATTTCCATAGGCTCATGCTTCATTTACTTATCTGGGCAGCAAATCTGTTGTCATTATGAGAAAAGAATTCTGTTCTTATAACTTTATGCTTTTGCTTTTCAATTTTTATTAAAGTAAATTTACATAAAGTTTACCCTTTTATTATCCAGTTTTGAGAGTCTTGATAAATATATTCAGCTACATAAACATGCCACAATTTTGTCATATAGTGGTTGCATCACCCAGTGAGTTCCCCATGTCATTTTTTAAAGTCAAACTCACACCCTCTACCATCTTTCCCATCACCTATCTAGACCCTGGAAACCACCCATATATTTTTCCCAAGTTTTGGTCTTTTCCAGAATGTGATATAAATGAAATCATATAATACATAGCCTTTTGAATCTGGCTTATTTCTCATAGCAAATGCATTTAAAATTTATCTATGTTGTTGTAAATATCAATAGTTTGATTTTTATATTGATGATAGTAGTTTGATTCTTAATATTTCATCAAATCATACCCCTGCTAAAGCACTGCTAACTTATCAGTTTAATAGCTGAGAGACATTTTGATTCTTCCTAGTTTTTGGCAATTATGAGTAAAGCCTCCATTATCATTTGTAGAGAGATGTTTGTGTAAAGATAAGATTTCATCCGACTATGATAAATACAAGTTGGGTTGTTAGACAATATTGTAGCTGTATATATAACTTTATAAGAAACTGCCAAACTATTCTCCAAAGTGTTGATACCATTTTGTATTCCCATCTGCAACATAGGAGAGTTGTAATTGTTCTGCATCCTTGCCAGTACTTGGTATTATTCATTTTTTTCAATACAATCTCATGTGTGATGTTATGGTTTAGATTTTGAGTGCCCCCCTAGACCTCACATAGGCAAGGCAGCCATGTTAGAGGTGGGCCTTTGTTACTGAAGAGGGGTCTGTGGGGATGTATTCTTGGGATCATATATGGTTCCTCCTCCCCTGCTTTCTCTCTTGCTTCCAGCATCCATGATGTGAGAGCAGAGCCTTTGTGCTTTCTCTCTGTCTCCTGCCCCCATGCCCTGAATTCTGCGGATGTAACCAGGCCTAACATGGACTAAAACCTCTGAAATCTCCAGATCCATGAACAAATAAATCTTCCTCCCTCTAAGTTGTGGTGGTCAGATGTTTGGGATTACAGCAGTGAGAATGCTCACTGAAACATGTAGTTAGTAACTCGTTGAGGTTTTAATTAGCATTTCTCAAAAGGCTAATGAGTTGGAGCATATGTTCTGGTGCTTATTTTCTGTTCAAATATTTTGCCCATATATTAGCTAAATATTTTTTAAATTTTTGAATTTAGAAAACTTTTTAAATATTCTTTTTTGATTTTAGAATACTTTCATTTAGTAACAAATAATCCTACATAAATAATTATGGCTACATTTATCAACGTCTGAATTCGGGTCAATATGTGATTATCAAACATTTCTCTGATTTTTTTCAATAGTTTTTGCAGTTTTCAGCACACAGAGTTTATACTTGTTTTGTTTGATTCTTTTTTGTTTTTCCCATACTGGGATGGAATCCAGGAGCCCTCTACCACTGGGCTGTACCTCTGCCACTGAGCTGTACCCCCAGCCCTTTTTATTGTTTATTTTGAAACAGGGTCTTGCTAAATTGCAGAGGCTGTCCTGGAACTTGCAATCCTCCTGTCTCAGCCTCCCAAGTATTGGGATTACAGATGTCTGTCACCACAGCTAGTTTAAAATTATTACTTTTTAATGTTTTACCTGAATTCTTTAAATTGGAAAGACACTAGATTTATTCTGTAAAGCAGAAGATTACAGGTTCTGCATTTAATGACTAAAATCTCTCAAAACTCTGAGAAGTCAAAGCCTTATTCAAAGTATATCACCATTCTTATGGGCATGATTAGAAACATGCCCGATATTCCTTCCTGGAAATAGCTTTCAAAGACTGAGATGCACAGAAATCATGTCTTATTGTTTATATCCATCTGCCATGCATAGTAAATGCTGAAAGCTCATTGAAAGAATAAATGTATTAGAATCTATTTTTTCACTTTAATATTCTCCTTATCTGATTTTTACATCAAACTCATAAAAACCTAGTAGAATGAATTGAAATTTGTTTTCTGTTTTTCTTCCCTGAAATATTTTCAATACATTTTGCATGATCCAGTCCTTGAAAGTTTAAATTATCTGATATTATCTGATAATATCATTCTTTCTTTTCTTCTCTTTAAGAAAGACTTTAAATTACTGATTCACTTTTCTTTAATTATTATAGGTTAGTTATACTCTATACTTTGTCTTGGAGAATTTTTGGTAAGTTATATTTTTCTTGGAATTTATCTACCTTTTCTATTTTCAAATATGTCAAAATTACTAAAATTTCTCTATTTCTTTAATCTCTGCTACATGTATTAAAATCATTTCCAAGTTTTCAATCCTATCTCTCTTTTTTTTGATCAGTATCTCTGGACTTTTAATATATTTACAAAGCCTTTTTTCAAAATAAACTGTTGATTCTCCTTATTCTTTGTTTTATCTTCTGATAGTTCCTGCTTTTTAGAAAAACTTTTACATTAAATAAGCTTTTTATGTGATAATTTTCCTCTAGGATTATACTTGATGCATTTGCAATTAAATTTTTGTATTATTTTTGGTTCTAATTTTAAATTTATAACATGATATTTTCTAGCAGGCATTGAACAGACTTATCTGTATGAAATACAGATGAATGGATTACAAGACTATGGGATATGTACACAATGGAATTTTATGCAGCCATAAAGAAGAACAAAATTACATCATTTGCAGGGAAATGGAGGGAACTGGAGAACATTATGCTAAGTGAGATTAGTCAGTCACAAAGAGGGAAAAGTCGGATGTTCTCCCTAATATGTGGAAGCTAGATGGAATGGGATTTAGAAGGGACTCCAGACAAAGAAGAAGAAAACTTTAGTTGAGCAAAGAAGGGGACCTGAGGGAGATGGAAGGGGGGAAGAGAGAAATACAGTAATTCACATGATGTTTACACACAAACTTATCAGAGTCAATCACTATGCTGAGCACAGAAAGGAGGGAAGGGGGAGGGAATGGGGTGGGATTTGAGGGAAGGCTAAATGAGCAATGTGTGCATGCATGCTTCTGATACCCTGACACTTATCAAAATGTATAACTACAATGCACCAATAAATGAAATGAAAAAACAAAAAACACAGGAAGAATAAATTACTTGTGATTTGATAAAGCATTATAGATTCTTATGTCTTTACATTAAATATTCTAAACAATGCAGAATCCTCTGAGAGTTGTCCTTTTACATTTTCTTTCAAAATTGTTTCATACATAGAGGGTAACAATGAAAAAGAGATCGAGGTGCCAATCACTTCTTCCTTCCTTGGCTTCAAACACAGTGTAATTCCCAGATGTTAATCATAATTAGCTATTAACCCAGCTTTCTCTGTCAAAAGAATCAGCTGGCTTCCTTGTTCTTCATTTCTTTTCTTATATCTGCCTGAAACAAAGCTACTAGTTGAGACAAGGACAAAAATCCAGTGCAAACATATGTGTCTTTAAATGTATTATTATTGTTATTATATATTCCTCTGAGTAGAAATATCACTAATGATTCATTTAGAGTTCATCATGACTTCCCATTTACAATCTATTAAGTGAAGCAAATAAGGAAAAAAAAACTGCAGGGAAAAGAAATATTCAAGAGACATGTGCTCTTTTCCTGAACATTGTTAACCAAAAGTATCCCAAATAGTGTTTACTTAACTGAACATCAAACTGCTGGCTGATTAAATATAATTTCCAGAGCCAGGGTCTTTCTTCTTACAGAATACCTCTCTCTCATATTATAAGAAGTAAAGGATATAAAATTTCGTATTCAGATGATTAAGTATTTAATTACTCAACCAATGCCTTTGTCTGAACAGCTTCCGGTGATCATTTTGATGTATCTATCTTTAAAATCCCTTTAATTTTTAAATTTTATTACTAAGTTGAAGAGTATTTAAGCAGATGCTATGAGTTTCAAAGTATCCCAGGAGTCATGAGGTATTCAAGAAATGTAAAAGGTAACTTTTTTCCACAGATAAAGTATACATGATAAAATAACAGAACACAATGAAATGCTAAATGTTGTACAAAATTTGAGAGAAAAATCCTAAAAAATCACCAAATATGTAGTTAGCGGTTACTTTGTATGAAGCAGTCATTCAACAAAAAATATTTAAAAAGTAAGTATTTATATAAATATTTTATTTTATAAATATCTTATTCTATAAATAATTATTTAAAATTATTTAAAAGGTAGTATGGATGAATGCGCCAGGGATTATTACTATGAATAAAAAGGAGTATCAGTATCACAATAAAATGAAAATAAAGCATAGTAAGAAATTGATTATTACACGTTATAATAGTTGGTACATGATACAAAAGATGGAGTGGTTAGGGTCATATGTTGGTGGGCATTTAATTTTTTCTTTGCCGCCCATCGTACGTTGAAACACACCCGGCAATAATCAAAGAAAGAGAGTGTGTGAGTAATAATGTGTATTCCCGGAACCAGGAGAATAGTATGTGAAAAGAACAAGAGAAGAACAGCAGATTTGAAAACTAGAAACCAGGAAATATAAAGATGGCTGAAAAATGGCCAAAAAGTGAAGCTAGTAAGCCAGTATATATAAGCAGGTGCTAGAACATGAAATAACTCATAAGTCTTAGTAAGAAATTGAACCATATTGTGAAGTAAATGGCCTTCAAGATTTATAGGCAGATCTGATCAAATTCTTCTTTTTATAAAATTAATCTGCCTTCATCATGGGGAAATGGATTAACTAGAAGCCAGACGAGGCTCTAGTTCTCTAAGGGCTGCTCCACTAATCTAAGAGAGGTAATTGAAATGTAAAGGAAGGTAGTCTCAACTGCAATATAGAGAATTGCTGGTTCAGAATCTACTAAGACCAGATGACTTGTGAGGCAGGAGGAAGAATGAAAGTTGAGTTGTGAAGTTCTGTTTGATGATGTGTATCATTCTGGATGATGAAAGTTGAGTTGTGAAGTTCTGTTTGATGATTTGTAACATTCTGGATGATGGTATCAGTTACTAAGTTAAGGAACATCAGAAGAGATTTGAATGAATGACATAGTGAATCGTCTATGTTTTGTGAACATAAAATATCATTATCACATAGACAAAAAAAACTTTGACAAAGACAGAAATATAGACAGAAACCCCATAGACAAAATCTGAAAATACTATTTTAGGAAATTCTCAAACCCTTGAGAATATGTGGGTAGCCACCAGTGGGGAAATTGTCCTTGGCTAATGGGCTTTCCCATACAAGTATTGTGTATGGGAAATCATACATATGATTGTAGGTAATCTCTTTTTATTTGTTGCCAAAATGAGTACTGCAGTCTTTTACAGGACATTTTTAGTCAATAACATCTGATGTATTTATTGCTATGGGTTGTTGTCTAAGCTAGGGTTAGATTTAATAAAGAGTGTAATGTGATTTAATAAAAAAACTGCAAGGAAATGGACAATTAAGTTTTGAGTATAGGAGAAAGGAATCCCAGAGTTTTGGAGAAAGGGGATTCTAAAATGGAGAGGAATGATTCAAACACAACGTGGAAGCTTCAGAAAGAGACTCAACTTGTTGTACCATAACTGGTATTTAGTTCTGTGCAGATGGGTTCTGTGAACATACTCTGCTAGATGCATTGCATAGGCAGCTCAGCAATGAGGGCATCTGCAGATTCTTCACAGACAGGCCTGACATGGAGCCACAGAACACAGCCCCAGTGCCTGGGCAACTCCTGTGAACAAGCAGACCCAGTTCACCATGGCTCTCTTTAATTACTAACAGCCTTAAAGTAGTAGTTCTTGACTAATGGAATCTCCTGGGGAGCTTTTGAAAAATCCCACCATGCCTACATCTGGTTAGTACCTGAGATCAATTAATTCAGAATCTCCAAAGGTGAGAACCAGGCATCAGTGTGTTTATCTCTCACCATGTTCTATCAAATGCAGAATCAATGCTTTGAGAGAATAGCATAGAAATTTTATTCAAGCTGTCCCATTTATTATTTTTTGACTAATGTGAAGTATGTATATGTGACTACTCCATCAAAGTAGAATTTCTATAGATTTTATGTAAAAACACAGACACCTATGGGGACCATAGTGGTATAACCTCATAAAGCAAGGTTAAAAGTACCTTTAATTTTAAGTATTTAAAAGCCCCATATGAAACAAATATTTGGGAGCAATTGCCCTTAATTTTTTCAGTGTGAACAAGAAAATCAAGGAAGCTATGGCAAAAAAAAAAGATTTCCTTCTTTTGAACAATTTCTATTTAAAAACTGCCAAACATGTGATCAGTGTTGAAAAAGAAATCAGTCAAACTTAGGCAATATGTCCATCTATGGAGGGCGTGGTGGTGCATGCCTGCCAGTAATCCCAGTACATGGGAGGCTGAGACAGGAGGATTGCAGGTTTGAGAAAAGTCTCAACAACATAGAGAGACTCTCAGCAACCTAGCAAAACCCTGTTTCAAAACAATAAATAAAATTATTTATTTTATTAAATTATTAAATTATTTATTTTATTAAATTATTTATTTTATTAAAAACAAAAAAATAAAAAGGGCTGGAAGTGTTGCTTGGAAGTAGAATGCTCCTGGATTCTATCCCCAGTACCACACACACACACACACACACACACACACACACACACAAATGATGTTCATCTGTGTGATATTAAAGTGACATTGCAGTCTTGAAACATACTTTTCCTATTCTAAAGTACTCATGATAGGGCTGGAGCATGCTCATGGATTTGTTAACATTCTAATACAAAATACAGGCATTAGTAATTTATTTCATGCTTCTCTTTATTTCTAGAATAACTGTAGGAAAGAGGAGCAGAACAGAGCCACAGTTCACTGCTGAAAGTAGATATTTAACAAATGTATGCAGAGTAGATAAAAATGGTTTCTAAAATTTTAAGAATAAAAATCAAGAATAAAGAGGCTGTTTACGAAATTGTGTTAGGATAAATTATACAGATTGTGGAAGTGCAGAGAACTAGAAAATTTCTATGCCCCTTATTTCTCATTAGTTGTCTGGAAGTTGTTTATCTTTTAAGAAACAACAAGAATAATATTAAAAGTCTGAGAAAGGCAAAAAAATCTAAAGAAAGTAAAGTTTTTATGTTAAACAACAGGTAAAGTGAAAGTTATCTACAAAATGTAGAGGTCACAATTCTTGGCCCAAACCAGGTTTGGTAGTGTAAGCCTATAATCCCAATACTTGGGAAGCCAAAGCAGGAGGATTACAACTTCAAGGCCAGCCTCAGCAATTTAGCAGGATCCTACTTTAAAATAAAAAATTGAAAAGGAGGATCATGGCCCAGAAATATCTCTTCCTGGCAATAGACATCTGCCTACATATATCTGTACAAACATCCAATAGCTGTACATTAACTCAGTCTTAATATATCCCAAGTAGAATTCGTGATTTTCCTTCCAAATGTGGATCATTCCTTTTTTCTTCCATCTAAAAAATATATCATCCACTCAGGTGCTCAGAAAAAGTCCTAGATCCTTCCTTTCTCCTCCAGCTTAAATCCATTAGCAAGTTCATATCCTTCTGCCTTCAACATTTAGTAAATCTCATCACTTCTCAAACTTTCCATTAGTTATTAATGTCACCCTAGTACTATGCCTCTCATGGTATACAGCAAAAGCCAACATGTTCTTTTTAGTTTCCCTCTTACTCTGCATCATCCCAAAGTGCCTTCTTCAAATAGAGGCCAAGGTGAACTTTTAAAACATATGATGCCTCTTATCCTTGTTTAAAAAATTCCAGCAGAGCTGAGCATGGTGGGGCATGCCTGTTATTCCAGTATTTGGGAGGCTGCGACAGGAGGATCACAGGTTTGAAGCCAGCCTCAGCAACTTAGCAAGACCTGCCCCAACTTAGTTGAGACCTGGTTTCAAAATAAAAAATAAAGTAGGGCTGGGGCTGTAGCTCAGAGGTAGAACACTCCTGGGTTCAATCCCTGGCACCAAAATAAATAGATAAACAAACAAACATTTCCAATGACTTTCCCTGTTCCTTAAAATTAAAGCCAAATCCTTCCTTCCATTTTTCTGCCACAATGACTTTCTCCTTCACTGGGGACACAACAAGGTTGTTTATGTCTTACACTTGTGCCTTCTACTTGGAATCCTCTTCCTCAGATTCTCATGTGGCTCCCTGCTTGTCACCCTAACCTTCGGCTCAAAAGAATAAGACTCTATTTAGAAAGCTCAGCTTGGTGTCCCCTCAATCTTTAATATAGCAACCATGCCACCAAATATTTCATCTCCCTATTTTATTTTCTTTCTAACACATGAATATTTGAATTAAATATTATTATTATTTTTAACCAAGTGTTTATTTTCTTTCTCTCCCATTTAAAATATAACTTGCTTTAAGGGAGATATTTTATCTGTCATGTACTCTGCAACATTCCCATTCATAGAACAATGTCTAGTACGTAAATGACATGCAAAAACTTGTTTACCTAATTATTATGAATTTTAATGAAAATAAATACAAGCCCACTGGTATTTTTATGGTTATAGAATGACAGATCATTACAATGTAGAAGAAGCAAACTCTGAGATAAGTTAGGACAAATCTTATTTGCAGGTGAATAAGTTGAATTTCTGAGATAAATTAGTGAGAAAGCTAGTTCTAGGTTTCAGAATAAGTGGATAGAACTACAATATGATATGTCTTCTAGAGTTGGTTTTATTTTTATTCTCAGTATGAATGCATGCAGATAAAGCAATTTAATTAGCCATAAATCACTTAAATAACTATGCATTTGTTTGGGTCCATGATGTGAGAACCTTAACATGTGAATACTGTTCTCCTAGAGGCTAATACTAGAGGCTAATATCTAGGTGGAATGGGAATGATGCTTTTTTTTTTTACCTTTTGTCCTTTATTTGAAACTTTTTTTTAAAAAAATTGAACATGCCTAAGCAGAACCAGAAGACTAAGGTTCAGACTGCAAATGAAGAGAATTGAAGTTGGTAGATGCACAACTTTGACCTGGAAAAGAAGGGGGGTTGGGAGAGGGACCATTGTTGAACTCTCATTTGAAAAAGAGAAGGAAGTCTACCCAAAGAGGGAAATGAAAAAAGAACCAAGGGACAGTTCTACAGCATTAATATCATGGATTCCATTTGCTTTTAGGTGGAGTTGAAAAACAAATGAAAACTAAGTCTGACCCATCCATCTGCTTTTACTGGAAACTCCAGAGACTGAAATCCAGAAGTCTGGAATGAGATGAATGGCTGGGAAGGAAGGTTAAGCAGAAGCAAAGGCCTTGCCTCATATTAGGGGCTTTCAGGGCAGGTTCCAAATGAATTGGATATCAGAAAACATCATCCCTGCAGGGAAACGGATCAAAATAATAGGAGGGTACACTAGGAAGGTGCTAACAAAGAAGGAAATTGCATTTATGTTTAATTAATACATAAGAATATAAAACAAACATGAGAGAGAAACCTGTACTGTACGACAAGCCACATTGCTCCACTGAAACACCTACAAGCAGTGGGTGGGGTCGATGCCCTGTGCCAGCACCACATGTATGGGTAGTAGATGGGGCAAGCCTACACCTACAGAAACAAGAGTGCAGAGTGAGCACAGAAAATCACAGCACAAATAAAAAGAGGCGGAAGAAGAACAGGAGAAGAAAAAAAGAACAGGGGTGTAAAGCAAGAAAAATGAAACCTCAAGTTGACATTATGAAACAACACAGGAACCATGAGTTTAATTTCCATTCTGTGATGTAAAAAGTTAGCTTTGTGTGCTGAATCCTTGGAGGGACCTGGTATCATCAGTTACCATTTAGACAATTCTATAGATGGCTGCTTTATTTCCACATCCAGTAATGAAGTACGAAAGCTTTCAAAGCCTGGAAATAAATGTCTGCACTTTCTCAGGAATCACTTCAATTGGCAAATAACTGTTACCGCGTCATTACCATTTAATGTCCCGGGCATTTCCAATGGTACCTGGAAGATAATAAAAAGGTGTCAGTATTATTCATATCTTTTAATCGCTCCTATTAACATTTCTTTTGTTATCCTGTGGGCAAAATTGTAACACTTGGCTAGGCAAACAGTGGATAAAGGAGACATAACAGTCCAGACTGAAATACTCTCCTAAGTACCCATTACTCTGGATAGCTATGAGCAACAATATAACTTTGTAATAAAACCTATTTACTGGTAAAAATTAAAATTGCTTTTAACAGCTTTATAGCATGCAAACAATTAAAATAATTATATTAACTTGCAGCTGCTATTCTGGTAAGTATGGCTAAGAAACAAAGTAAAAGGAGAAGAAAAACAAAAGACAGTATAAATACCAAGAACAATTGCAAGAGCTGTATGGAAGCAGAGAATCTAGAGTCTAGCACCATTTCTTTCCTTCAGCCATTCACTATCTGTATAGTGGTAGGAATGTGCTCCTATATACTTGCATATATAAGGATTCATACAAGAATTCAACATCTCACACTATTTGTAAAATTTTGTGGGACATATTTGAGTGGTATGATAAGTGCCTGTTTATAGAATTCTTTAGCAGTCCACAAGCTATACATTTCTATGCCATGATGAGAAAAATCCAGGAAATTGGATATCTCACCATCTACATAGGTTTTTTTTTTTGTTTAAATCATATGCTTTTGTATCACTTTCAGGTAAACAACTGTGTATTTTAAGAGTTCAGTAGGAAATAGCAGATGGCTTCTGGGAGTCCAGGATTGTGTGACATTCTGTGGGACAAAAGAAAGCAAGATATGCATGCATGCACCAAGCAAGTAAAACCATGTGCATTCCAATTCAGAACACCTTCCACGTTCTCTACATTTTCATTAACACACATGGCTGAATAACCAGAGATTCAGGGAAGACAAGACTGACACAAAATCAAATGTGATTTCCAAGCTAGCACTAGCTAGCTGGTCCTATAATCCATGATTCATCACACATATTCCAAGTACCTGTATTATGCTGACATTCCATTAGTCATGAAAAATGAAAATGTGAATGAGACACAGTGCTTCACTTTGAGAAGCCCACAGTCTGAAGTGGGCGAGACTGAAATATAGTCATAATCTTTGCAGTCTCCTCAGCCATGGCAGGTTGATTTCTGTTGTACCTGTTCACTAAGAGTGTAGCCTTTCTGGCATTAGCTTTATGTGGGGAGGTCTCCTCTTAGCCTCTCAATGTTGGGCAAGACTTTTTCTCTTCTTCCATGTGTCCTACAAGGCAATGAAAAGCCAATGTTCAGTTTTATTGGGTTCAACAAATATCCCCAAGACAAAAGTCAGGTTCTGCATTCTTTCTTCCTGCCTCCAGGCTCCCTAATTTTTGGTTTACAAATTTCATTCCTTTCTTTTTTATCTAGTACATTGAAACATTTAAAATGATTTTTAAAAATTTTGCATATTTTCAACATAATTGAGACATTAATCATGGCATATCTACCATTTAGGAAGTTCTTGCCCAATCCTATCACTGTAAGGTGTATAATTATGCTTCATTACCTTTTTTTTTTTGTGGTACTGGGGATTGAACCCAGGGGCGTTCTACCTCCGCGCTACACCCCCGGCTCTATTTTTTTATACTTTATTTTGAAACCGGGTCTCACATAGTTGCGGAGGGCCTCACTAGGTAGAGAGAGAGAGACAGAGACAGGGGGAGAGGGAGAGGGAGAGAGAGAGAGAGAGAGAGAGAGCTGAGGCTGCCTCCCAAAGTACTGGGATCACAAGCGTGCGCCACCACGCCCGGCTCTCATTACCTGTTTTAACTGCATGGAAGTATCTCTTGTATCTTTTCCTATACCTATGAACTAGCAGGTGACCTTTATATGCCATTTTGGTTTTTCACTGCTATAATCCTAGTGCCTAGAACAGTACATGGCACATAGAAACTGAGTAAATATGTTTTTAATGAAATAATGATGTTTCATGTGGTTAGAGTGATCAGATCCGTGGGCAGCCCTGTCTCCTTTTCCTTTTTCTTTAAATCTTGAAATCTTCTCACTTTCTTTTATATGAGAGTTGGTTTCAAGGTTATTACATTGATCTGATAAGGCACTAGTTTTACATCTCATTGAAGGGAGAAATTCCAAAATTAAGTTGAAACAAGCAGAGGCACCTGGGTATTCAGTCCTGGAAAAAGCAGTGTTCCTTTGGTCTGACCTTACTTACGAGATTCCTGAGTGAAAAAAAAAAAACTTTAATAATAGAGAAACTTACCAGCCATGGTGGTGCATGCCAGTTATCCCAGTAATTGGGAGGCTGAGACAGGAGAATTGCAGGCTGGAGACTGGCCTCTGCAACTTAGACTTTCAACAATCTAGGGAGATCCTGTTTCAAGATAAAAAGGGAAAAGGGGCTGTAGGTATAGCTGGAGTGCAGAGCACCCCTGGGTTCAATCCCCAATAACACACACACAATAATAACAATAACAACAACAATAATAATAATTAATAATGATAGATAAAATGTATGCAAATATGGCCAGGGCAGTATTTGGGTATTTATATCACTCTTAACTGAAACCAGCTTAACAGCATTTCAGATTCACTCTACTATTTCATGTTGCCAATTTGTCGTAGGTGATAACATTATTACTTCTCAGATTATTCTCTTGTCCATACATTTGATTTTGCTGTTTGTTTAGTTTTCTGGATATTTCTCAAATCTATATGTTCTAATACTCTGACTATAAACTTATATTTAGTTCCTTGGATACCTGGGTTTGTCCCACTTTATGAGAAAGCAGGTTCCTCTTATAAAACCAAGTTACTTAATATTTCTTATAAGAAGAAAAGGAGTATTAATTATTCTCCCCAGAAGAAGAGCACTAAATGTTTGTATGTATGTACAAGATGTTTGTATTCATTCAGTGAGAGGGCTCAACATTTTAAAACAATAGTTGAATGCATTATTCACTTTCTACCCAAACCCAATTTATTTATTTATTTATTCAATAAATCAGCATTTATTTTTTTTCTGGAACCAGCTATACTCAATTAATGTCTACTTTATAATCTTATAGTTTTAAGTATGCATCCAGGTTGGATTGCTTTAAAGAAAGTCATTTACTTCAAAAATATGACTTTAAAGAAGACCGTATTCTTATCTGAATGTTTTAATATCTCCTTTGGAAAAAATGCAACTTCTAAATTAAAACCGTAATTTCCCATCTTTAATTTATCACATGCAATCATCCTTCCCTGTGCCTTTCATTGTCACTTACAAAATGCAATTCTACTGGTTTTCATATTATAATCTTTACCCTGTAGGAAACCTAACTCCTTCAAAAGATTGTTCTAAGATCGAGCTGAATCCAATGTTTTATTGATGAGTCCCAAGAGAAAGGCTCTTTCAAAATCCATAGATATTGGCTATGTACCGTTAGCATTGTCTTAAAGAGCATCACTAATCTTTATATAACAAAGGAAGCCATTTCTTTCATTGCTAAGTGTTAGCACTGGGTTTCAGAACCATTGGAACCTAAAGGCAACACCAGGTATTTACATTGCTGGCCATTAATGTAAAAGTGAAGAGGGAATTACAACTGTTATTATCACACACTGAATTTACCTTTACTTCTGAAGAGGAAAAAGAAAAAGATCATATTAATGTTCTTGCTTCTCTTAGCTTTTTTCCCCTTGCTAATAATCAGAGTACTTAGAAAATAAAATAACCATAGATTATTATCAGGCACATGAAAGGTATTAAAAATGATTGTATGTATCTTTCTTCCCTTCACAAGAAGCAGGCAAGTTATTATTCACTTATTATGTATTTACTTGAGGCAATCTCAAAGACTCTATGTCCAGGTTTCTTGTCAAACATTTTCAAACTGTCACTTTTCAAAAATACTTGTAGAATAAACGTATTGGAATTAAAGAATGATATTTTTACCAGGGAACATTTATAAACTGAGGACTAAATCAATGAATAATTCATTAATTCATAAATTAAGGAGCTAATGGAAAGAATGCATACAAGAATATGTGGATATTTTTGCTTATGTTTGGGGAAAATGGAGAGAATTGCCAAAAAAAAAAAAAGACTTGGCTCAGTTCTCAATTTCCTGGCATAGACACAATCTAAGAGGACTAATTTTCCAATTTCAATTGAAGAGATAGTGGTAATATGAATGGAAAAAAATATTATTTTACTTTTACTTTTGAGAAAATGGAGCATATGGTTGTTTAAACAACTGTCTGTCATGATAACATGCTTTATGTGTTTTTCTAACCTGATTGCTCTATTTTGGTGAATGTCGATCTCTCAGCCAAGTCCAAATGGAAACTGTGGGACAATGCTTTAACAAATCTTATAATATCAAAACCTTTATTTGATTTCTCTCACTCCCCAAATTATACATCAAGACCCACATATCTATTATCTAGTTAATGTATCTTTTCCAAATAACAGTCCCTCTATTCCAAATTAATATGCATTGCCCCTCAAACAATCTAAACAAAATGAGTAAACAAATCATTTGTTCCTCCCAGTGCCTGAGCTGAACATACGATCTGCTTATTCTTACTTTGTATTTCTTGTTTTAATTACTGGGACCATTCTGAAGAAAGTACAAACTAGTAACTTTTAACCCTGCTCTCTGCCCATGCACTTGATTGCCATAAATTCTTTCTTGAAAGTAGCTCTTGATGTATGATCATTCATTTTGAAATGTAGCTGGAAATCTTCTTTGGGATGACGTCATTTAGGTATCATCATACTTTTCCTGAAGTATTTAATAATTTTCTAACTCCTCTTTCTGACACCTTTTCATTCAGGTTTATTGTCCATCCTGTTATAGGAAATATCAGATTGTGAAAAGTCAAATAATGTTAATTGTCTGCTCTAAAAAGTATCTTTGGTGCCTAAAGAACAAACAACATCTCTTAAGAAAGAAATGGATGTTTTCTAAGTCTCATCCCAACCTATTATCACATCTTTAATGCAGAGAAATCTCTCTTGCACACTTCTCACCATTCCTCAGGTCTGCCAGGTCTTCCAACTCTTGCAGATACTGTTTCTTCTGCAACAGCTGTTATTTCTCCCTTACCCACCTAGCAAGCATAATTCAATGATAGAAACCTTTGCATATGACTTCCCTGAGAAGCCCAGTCCCTCCATGCTGGTAAGAACTAGTCTTCTCTGTAATTCCCCAAGCGTTTGTTCAAATATCTATAAAAATAATCATTTTAAATTTCTATAATTTTTGCTCATCTTTCCAACTATGTTGTGACCTTTTTTGGTAAAAAGAACTGTGACCCCATTTCTAATGCTTAGCCACTATTGCTAAGGATATTATCTTGCACTTATTAAGTGTTCAATGTATATTGGGTTAAAAAATACATCTTACCTCTTCTGTAAAAAAAATTTCCTATTTTTCCAGCTTATGCTGATCACCATATTCTCAAAACTCTGTTATAATTTTTCCAATAATTTGAAAACAATTTTATGTGAGTAAATTGTTCCTTTTAATCCAAAGTTTGAAATTTAGCCAGACAATTAAGAGCAACAGCTAGAAACGTTTGAAAAGCAGATGCATATATAGATGGCAAGGAAGGGAGGAGGGACAGAGGAAGGAAGGAAGAAGGAAAAGGAAGGAAGGAAGCAAGGAAGGGAAGAAAAGGAAGGAAGGAATAAGGAAGGAAGGAAGGAAGGAAGAGAGGAAGAAAAGACTGGGGCTGAAAGTCTGAATATATGATGGCACAATATATACAATATGTCACAACCATATTTGACCAAAGAATTCTAACACACAATTTCTATAGCAACTAGCTCAAGGACCCAAACCTGAACCTCTACAGGTCCAAATAGTCAGAACTGGATCACTGACTTTCAGTTCTCTGATTTTTTTTTTTACCCCCTTACTCAGCTCAAGGCCAGAGAAAGAACACTGTGATCCTCAGACCAACCAGATAAGAGAACCAGAGACTAGTCGGCCTAGCCTAGTTAGCCTCCAGTTTCCCATGCCAACAATCGCCATTTAGGGCACACCTGCAGACTCCCCTTTTCCTACTATGAAGCGTCCCCACTCTTTTCTTGCCTTTAATTCTCTGCCAAATGCAAATAATGGTGGTTGCCAGGTTCCCTATAGCAAGCTCTAAATAAACAGCATGTCAGTTCTCCTTTGTGTGGTCTGTCTGTTTCCACAGTCCTCTCTGGCTCTGGATCTGTCAGAGACAATCTGAGAAAATATCACTCTAACAGAAAAATGAAAATGAGATCGATTCTGTTTTTGTTAAACCCAGACTCTACAAAACAGATAAAAGTGGGAAGTATAAACATGTTTTAATCCTCTGTGTTCATTACTATTACCCTCACTGTTCTTCACAAGGTGGCATATATGGTCCTGAACTCTCTCCATCGTGTTCTCCCCCAACTAAAATGTTGTTTTAAACCAAGAGTTTTTTTTTTTTTCCTTCCAACCCAACCCATGAACATCTGCTCATCTACTTGCTTTAATTGATCTCACTCAGGTAAAATATCAGAAAATCCCTTTCTGATACTACTCTTCAGTGATAGGTTCTCCTGTTTTTTCTTTTCTCATCCTGTGCTCAGATTTTGCATCAAAAGACTAATAAATAGGTGCAGTGGTGCAAGCCTGTAATCTCAGTACTTGGGAGGCTGAAAAAGAAGGATCACAGGTTCGAGGCCAGCCTCAGCAACTTAGTGAGACCCTGTTTCTAAATAAAAAATAAAATAGGATTGAAGGTGATGTTCAGAGGTAGAACGACCCCCAGTCTCTCTCTCTCTCTCTCTCTCTCTCTCTCTCTCTCTCACACACACACACACACACACACACACAAGTAAACTGAGGAAATCCTGCATAAGATGGTGAGTTTTATCAATTCCAAATCCTGCTTTTAATGTTGCATTATAGTTTTGAAAATGTTGCCATTGAAGGAAAGTGGGCAAACTGTGAAATGAACTTCTATGTTATATCTCACAAATGCATGCAGATTTCCAATTATCTCATAAAAATTATTTTGCAAAAATAAGACACTTGAATTTAGGGTAGATAATAAAATTCTTCTTACAGGGAGAGGCAAATATAGACTTCTATTTGGCACTCAGGAAAAAGGTGGCTATCAATTAACAATACTATGTTGTTTTTACAGTCATATAAATGTTCAATGAATTAGAAATTACTGGGGAGTATTTAATCCTTGAAACAATCTACTGAAGTTAGAACCTTAGACTTAGAAAATTGAACTTGTGGTCTAATTTATGAACTTTAAAGTACTGAACAATATTATTCTATAAAAATGACTCAACAATTTTGAAACCATTACCCCAATATCTCACACTATTTTAATTAGATTGTCTTTCTCTATGTAACTTTTTACCTCTTTCCTTTAAATTATGTTTGTTTTATGTAAGATGTTGCTTTTCTATTTTGTTTCCTTATAACCTCCTGATTCATATGTACTCCGTATACTGAATACTTTTCTAAACAGATTCTAAGATAATTCTGTTGTTAACTAGTAGGAGATAAGTGTATTTCATTGTTTTTCATATGTTAGGAATAGTGAACAAAAAATAGACAGCTAATTATTTTTTTGTCAGAGAACAAGAAATCATTATGTTTGTTGTAAAATATACATTTTTTTATGTTTTTATTGGTGCATTGTAGTCTCACATCACAATGAGTATCAGTTTGGTGTTAACATACATGCACACAGCTCCTGGTGTCCCTCCCCCCCGCCTCCCCCCCACATGTAGCACTGAGAATGATGTTGGTATAATCTCATATATACACATTGTTTATGACAGTAATTCCATGGATTCACTACTTTCGTACCCTTCCCCTTCCCTTGTACCCCTTCCCTTGCACCACTGAGGGTTCTCCATTGACATTGGAGTCCCTTTTGTGTCCCCACTACTCCCTAAGTTGCGCAT
>PVJS01007715.1:0-47895 GCA_004027185.1 Glis glis | reverse complement strand
AGAACTACCCCCTTGCTTCTAAATAAGGAAATTTTACTATGACTGCTCGATTTAGAGCATACCCCGAGAACTCTGCTTGCTCTCTACAAAAGGAACCGGTGAACTGTACAAGGGGCTGCCATCTTGACCTGCTGGAGAGTGGTAGCCCCGCGGTAATGAATGCTTCCCGCCTTAACTGAGTCTGGTCTCGGACCCTTCGTCCTACACATGGGGTACAACAATAAATTGGGACTGTGTAAGTCGATCCTGCCTACGGGCTGAGCGGGCCTGAGGGAGCATGCTCAGCTCTCCTCCAGCAGGGTCCCCTGAGTAATGGCCTCATCTTTCCACCTCCCAAAGGGATGGTCCACCCCGACAGCACTGCCCCATGGGCCAGGTGAGCATGCTAAGCACAGCGACTCAGGAGATGTTTAACTGTCCACCAAGCATCTGAAGCCTTTACTGATAATAATGGTGATACTTTGATTCTTGGTCACTCATTCACTCTATTTCTCATTTTATTTTGGAAGGGAATGATTAAAACAGGTTTGTCAAAGAGAAGTCAGCAGTTAGGTTTTCTGTTTTAGAAATTCCAGTTAGCCTTCTACTGGAGTGCCTTTATCATCAGCGTCTTTGCTCCTTTCTCTAGTGTATTGGTCAGATCAACAGAATTCACAGAATGAAGAAAGGAAGGGAGGGGAAAAAAGGATTTATTAGATTAGCTCACAATGTAGTCCTGAATTTCGACTGCACGTGAAAAGTCAGAGGAATCAGCAGCTGGTCGGGCGGTCTAAGAGCCGGAGCCCCAGGATTGAAGCAACCACCAATTCAGTCCAGTCCAAGATGTGAAGATAAGGAAGCTCTTCGGAGAAACGATGGTGAAGTTTCAGTTCGAAGAGTTGGAAGCCGATGATCTCAGACGAGAGCAGAAGATCAAGAAGTTTTCCAAGGAAACGGCGAAGTTGGAGACTGACGATTTCAAGCGAGAGCAGATGCGTTTTCCTCAGGAAGAGTCGCAGCTCAGCTCTACGCGGCTTTCTCCTTCTTTTTATCTAAGTCCTGCACCTATCAGAACCCTGCTACCCACATTTAGGGCAGGACTTCCGGTTCAATCTGTTGTTATACAACCAAAGTCACATGATCTTAAGAGGGTCAAGTTGACAAACCAGACCAACTATCACATCTAGTTTCTTTAATTTGTTTATTTTATTGCCCTCATACATTATTTTTTAAGGACTTTCCTTAATGCCGGAAATTATGTCTTTAGCATGCCTATTCTATTTCTGTTTTGTTTCTTTCTTTCTTTTTGTGGTACTGGGGATTGTATCCAGGGGCACTTTACCACAATGCTACACCCCTGGCCCTTTTATTTTTGTTTGTTTTGAAACAGAGTCTTGCTAAGTTGCTGAGGCTGTCCTCGAACCTGCAATCTTCCTGTCTCAGCCTCCCAAGTACTGGGATTAGAGGCATGTGTCCCATGCTCAGGCATTTTTCTTAGTTCTATAATGGTGTTATTTTAGTATTAAATTAATTTTTCTACAGACTCCCTTTTTCACATTATGCTGCTAATATTTGTATCATAGTTCAGATATACAAGAGAGGTTAGTTAATTTCTGCTGATCTTGACAAACTGAATAAGGTGACGAGGGAGATGGATGTGGAAAGATCGACCCAAGATATCTGGCTTCAATAATTGGGTGGTACTATTATGGATATAGAGATTTCAGCAGAAGGAAAATACTTTGATTCCAGAAATAAATTTCTTTTGCACTTTGGACCTGATTGCTTTTCCAGTAACACCTTAGATCTGAAGAACTAGGAATTTTGATTAGTAAAAGGGGAAAATAATGTATCAGTTGCTTCAGTTGGGGAGAGCACACTAAAGGGACCTGCAGACCCTGAGTTCTTAAAGAAGCTGATTCTAAAATGTTCAGAAGGAGAACTGGGCATGGTGGTCTGCGCCTATACTCCCAGCTACTCAGGAGGCTGAGGCAGGAGGATCTTAGCCATAGTCAGAAAAAGAAGTTAGGATTGACAAAAATTATTGAAAAGATGATGAAGACTGAGTAAATTTCAACAATTTGCCTTTTTAAAATTTTCTAATTTTTTTCCTATGGTACTGGGGATTGAACCCAGGGACATTCTACCTCTGAGCTATACCTCCAGCCCTTTTTATTTTTTGTTTGGAAACAGGGTCTTGCTAGGTTGCTGAGAGCCTCGCTATACTGCTGAGACTGTCTCAAACCTGCAATCCTCCTGTCTCAGCCTCCCAAGTATTGGTATTACAGGTGTGTGCCGCCACGCATGGCTTACCTTGTTCTTGGAATGCTGAACTTTAGGAAAAAGGAAACCCTCTCTTGTAGTTTCTGATTTGTGTTTAATATGATCCTAAGCTCCCAGAATCTGGTGTTCTCTATAATAGCAGAATGTATCATACCTGATAGAATTGTGAGCTTTTTTTTTCTTTTTTTGTGGTACTGGGGATTGAACCCAGGGACATTCTACTTCTGAGCTACACCTTCTGCCCCTTTTATATTGTTTTTTGGAAATAGGGTCTTGCTAGGTTGCTGAGAGTCTCACTATGTTGCTGACAGAGGAGGACTAGGATTATAGGTGTGTGCTACCACCCCCGGCTATCTTGCCACTTTATTTTTTTAATTTCATGTTTTTATTTTTTGGTGATACTGGGGATTGAACACAGGGGCATTCTACCTCTGGGCTACACACCCAGCCCTTTTTAAAAATTTTTATTTTGAAACAAGCTCTTGCTAAATTGATGAGGCTGGCCTTGAACTTGCAATCCTCCTCTGTCAGCCTCCCAAATAGTGGGATTACAGGCGTGTGCCACTACGCCTGGCTATCTTGCCACTTTGAATGATGCTATTATGAGTGTCCTGTTGGGACTCAGAACACATTACTCTGAAATATGGCTTCTTGACATTTGAGAAGACAACAGAAGCAGGGAAGTCTCTCCATTTGAGTTCCAAATGGATTGAATTGGAAGATGTTTAAAGAATTCTCTCAAACTTAAGGTTCAGGGAAAAGATGTGTTTAGAGGGGAAATGAAATGTGACTATTTCTTATTTATAGGAAGTTTCCTAAGAAGAATGCACTCTTCATGAGTAATGGTAGAGGATTCTGGTGGAAAGTAATTAACAATAACAAAACAAACAAGAAAACCTAAACTAGTGATTTTGTTTAGAAAGCATTGTTTCCTTCAAAAGGAAGTAACCTGACTAAATTTACAAATGAAACTCCTCACCTTTGAGCTGATGTTAGTCTTCACCAGTGACTCTTTGGAAAAGATCATGGTTTCCCTCTCCCGTTTGACTTGTCTCAAAGAAGAGGCTGATGCTGTTACCTTTTGGCATTTAGAGACAGAGCTTCTTTGGTTCTCTAGTGAATTGTTTCTTTTGGTCAGGTACTAACCTCTATTCAGTGGAAGGTAGTACTCAACTGTCCACAGCCTAAAGCAGTTCCTGATGGAACTCTGTGTGTGTGTGTGTGTGTGTGTGTGTGTGTGTGTGTGTGTGCGTGTGTGTGTGTGTGTGTGTGTGTGAGATTGGGGATTGAACCCAGGGGTATTCTACCTCTGAGCTACACCCCTGGCCCTATTTTAATTTTATTTTGAAACAGAGTCTCACTAGGTTGATGAGAGTCTTACTACTTGTTGAGGCTTTCCCTGAAACCTGGGATCCTCCTGTCTCAGCCTCCCAAGTACTGGGATTATATGCGTGCGCCACCACACCCAGCTCTGATGGAACTTTCTGACAACCACTTTAAATTCCACATTGAGTGCTGTTGCTCAGTGCTTGGCACAATGGAGGGAAAGGCTGTTTTGTTCCAAAAGCCTTTAGAGTCTCATATTAGCACATTTCTTTGTTGGGTACCTCAAAATATGACAGAAAAGTTATTCTATCATAGGAGAAATTTATATACACAAAGGATATTTCTATTTGTAGAGTCTGTCTACCACTGAGCTACACCCCCAGCTTCAGAGACTCTTAATTAAGGGAGAAAAGGACTTAAATCTGCATAACCAATCTTACCCTTGTTTAAAGGGCCTGGTCAGCAGAGCGTGGTGGCACACGCTTGTAATCCCAGTACTTGGGAGGCTGAGACAGGAGGATCGGGGTTCGCGGCCAGCCTCAGCTACTTAGTGTGTCCTCCACAACTTAGTGAGACCCTGTTTCAAAATAAAGAATAAAAATATAGGGCTGGGGGTGTAGCTCGGAGGTAGAATGCCCCTGGGTTCAACCCCCCAGTAGCACAAAATAAATAAATAAAAGTGTCTGGTCCCCCCCCCCCGGTACAAAACCAAACCAAAACAAAATGAAATAAATAAAGTGCCTGGTTCATCTTTTTTCCCATTGCCTCTGGGATGTGCCTCTGGGATGGGACCAGACACTCTGCTATAGAGCAACACTCCTGAGTCCCAGCAATTTGTTTCAGAGAGCAACAGTTTTCAAGCCTGACTTTTAGGTATTTATTTTTATTTTATTTTATTTTAATTTATTTTTTTGTGTTACTGGGAATTGAACCTCTGAGTTACACTCCCAGCTTTATTTTATTTTTTTTTTATTTTGAAACAGGGTCTCACTAAGTAGCTGAGGCTGGCTGCGAACTTGCAATCCTCCTGTCTCAGCCTCTCAAGTACTGGGATTAGAAGCGTGCGTCACCACGCCCGGCTCAAGCCTGACTTTTCAACCATCCCTTTGGGTTCTACTCTAAGAGATTCACTCATTTCTCTAGGTTATCTCTTATGCGCATTTCCCAGGAAGATACACATGTTATGAGATATATAGGAGGCATACATGTGCTTAAGTTTTCATTTTTCTCTTGTTCACCTGTCTTTTGTTATAGTATGCCTCATTTAAGAAATATAAAAAGTAAAGGAAAATTATTTGTCCTTCCCTACACCTGAATCTGGAAGCAGGATGAGGCAATAGATATTTTGCTCATTGAAGATCTCTTTTAGAGCTCAGAAAATGATATCCCAAGTATGGTCCTTTAGCATGCTGAGCACTTTGAACTAACGAAGGGCATCAGAAACAGCTGCCTCAGAACCCAGGTCTCTCTTGCCTTCTCCTGTCCTCCCCCTCTTCCTCTCCTGAAGTTCAGGGTGGAGCTTTGTAAGAGAAGCTCCCCTAGAAGGAATGCAATTGTCTGGAGCCTCTTCTCTATAATCTCATAGAGAAACACTACAAGGTATTCTTCTGAGGACTGTGACTGGAAAGACTTCTGTATAACAAGGCATCCTTTGTCCGTCGTGCATCACCTCCTCTCACCCCCCCATAGCTTGTGTTGCCGTCTGTCCTCTAGAAGTCTCCTTTCTTTCTGTAGCTCAAAATGCTACTTCAGCTTTAACATCTGGCTCTTCTTTGAGTCTCCTATTTTGTGGGGCTCCCACAAACATGCCCACATAATGCATTTGTATATCTTTTCTCCTGTTAGTCTGCCAGTGGTGAGTTTATTTCAGACTCAAATACTGAACCTCAAATAGCGAGAGAATTCCTTCGGTGCCTACACCTGCATGTTGTAAGGGGCACCAGTTATCTCTATTTACAATCAGAAAAACCGAGCATAGGAAAACTAAGATCTTAGCTTGGTGTGGTGGCACACACCTGTCATCCCAGTACTTGGGAGACTGAGACAGGAGGATCACAGGTTCCAGGCTAGCCTCAAACCTGTTTCAAAATAAAAAATAAAATAGCGCTGGTGGAGAATGCCCTATTCAATCCCTAGTACCACCAAAAACAAAACAAAACAAAAAACCCCAAGAGCAACAACAAAAAGACACAAAACAACAACAACAAACAAAAACTAAGCTATGATCTTTATTCTCAGTAGAAGAGTAATAGAGTGATTTATTTTATTGAATAAACACTTGTAAAGTCATTATTAGGTCCCAGATGAATCATAACCCTATAGAGTGAGAGTTATTTTTAACCCCATGTTATGATGGGGAGACTGAGGCTCAGAGAAGTGAAATAACTATCCCAAGTTACACAGACGGCCTCTCAAGATTGTATTGTTCACCCCTCTGTATGCTAGAACTAGGAACAGAGTCCTCTGTCTTGTGGGATGAATACTCTTTCCAGTAAAGTAGGTAAATACACATCTGGTTATCTACTGAGTACCCCCAAATATATTCAATTTCTCTCCAATATACTATTGGGGAGGAAAGACTCCTTTCTTCTACCCTCCTAGGTACTTTGGCTGGTCTATGAGTTCAATTGACATACAACATAGCTAAATGATGTTAATTATGCATGCATGAAGGGGAGTCTCACAGGAACATGAGACTCAGAGGAGAGGCTGTATGATTGAGGCTGTCATGTCACCCTGAGCTGCAGAAGGAAAGAGGGATTAGGGGCTTCTGGGGGACAGTATAGGCTAAGATGAGATGGCCAGAAAAAGCACTTTAAACAAAGGTCAAGTTGGTGATGTAGATTTCAGTTGATGCTTTCTCTGTTGACTGGGAATCTCTAGTGGTTCAGTTATCCTTCTCTTCCTGGTGCAGAGAAGGAGATGCCTTCAAATGAGGATTTCCTAAATAGATGTCATCTCTCTTACAAAAGGATAACTTTTCTGAGCTTTTGTGTTTTCAGTTTAAAAAAAAAGTCAGTTTAGAACAATCAATATGCCAAAGAGGCATATTTTAGGGTGGTATCTTTTGGACTCCTATAGTTATCTTTCAAGATGTCATTTTCTGATCCCCATCAGTACCCATTCTTATCAATTTTTTATCAAGTGTTCTGTCAACTTAAATAACAATCAGAGCGAGATTCTTTAAAAATTAATTATGTTTATTTGGGAATAACAGAGCACCGTGATGGGGATCTGGTACCACAGAAACTATGAGAGTATTCAGAGAGGTTGAGGTAAGGGGAAGTTTTTAAAGGCAAAAATGAGGAGGATTACATAAGATATTTTGAAACAATTATCTTTGACCACAAGGATTAATAACAAGGGCGGCGCCAGTCTGAGGTTGAAAAGACAGTTGCTGGGCAGATGTCCTTGCAGAAGTATTTTTTCTCTGTAAGGTTGTGGTGGCCTTTGTGCAAGGCTGTGGTTCTGGTTGTGGCTTTTGTGGCGGTCGCTATCAGGCAATTGTGTATGAGAATCCTTCTTTCATAATCTCCCAGCTTTATTTATTTATTTTGTTAGGGTTGACTCCATTTTGATTCTAACAAATGCCATAGTTCTGACCAATCCTACTCCTTACACTTGGACTGCTGCTGTTTTTATAAGAGGCCCCACCACAAAAGGAAAGCAATACCAATTTGCCTCTATTAGCAGCTGAACCACCGGTAAAGGAAGTCACCAAGTACTGAAGTTTTGTATTAGAAGCTATAGTCTTTGAAGCATACATGCATTAAAACAGGATTTATTGCTTGGCTTCTGCAGAAAGATAAAAAGGAAGCAAAACACAAATGTGGTCAGGCTAAAAGGGCTAAGAAGGTCCTATGTATTTTCTATGGTAGGGGGTTGGAAGAGTGGAGGAGGACTGCACCAATCATGTTCTGACTGATATGCTCGCTCACAAATGATTCAAGGACAAGGGTAGCCCCTCGTCAACCAAGGAAAAAAAGAGTGCCTTAACCCTGTGTGTGTGTGTGTGTGTGTGTGTGTGTGTGTGTTTTACTGGGGATTGAACCCAGGGGCATTCTAGCTCTAAGCTACACCCCCAGACCTATTTCATTTTTTAAATTTTGAAACAGGGTCTCACTAAAGTTGCGGAGGACCTCACTAAGTTGCTGAGGCTGGCTGTGAACCTGCGATCCTCCTGTCCCAGCCTCCCAGGTACTGGGATTATAAGCATGTGCCACCGCGCCCAGTCCTAACCCTCTATTATGAATGTGAGATAGGGTGCAGATAATCATTCTAGTGATGTCCCACTTCTACTTTAATCTGCATTCAATTCTGCAACCAGAAAGTATCAACTAACTTTGCTGTAACTATAAGAGAGAGAGCCATCAGCTTCTAAAAGTTAGCTTCTATTTCTATTCCATTGAATCTCTCATTTCCTTCTTAAATGAAGTGCAAATTTTATCCTAAAATGTTTATCCATTTCCGATTTCTTGGAAATATCTAACTTTTTAGTTTTTCTGACTTAAAAATCAGAAAGAACCAAACACCACTTCAAAATTCAATGTTTGTAACAGAGGTATCAATACTGTTATTAGTATACCCTCTTCTCAGAGTAAAATATTTACTTTTCTGTATAATAAACCCAAGCGTTTCTGTAACCAGAACTTTGAGCCTCTTGCTTACGAGAACTGCAACATATGGTTTTCCTCTTCCACTTTTTAATATTTTGGTCTCCGGTGAATCCACATACAAAAGCTTCCTTCCTTTAGCTGGAGTCCGCAAATGAAAGGCTTTTCTTTCTCTGATTGTAGATTAGCCTGCCAAGAAACAAACACGAACTGGAGAACATCACTTTAATTTATTGATGGGATGCAGATGACAAGGAAGTCTGTCCTCTTCCAGGGTTTCGGGAATGCTTCGGGCTGACCCAGCACAGCTGAGTTCAGACGGCAAAGACAGGCTTTGCCAGAAACCAAAGCCAACAGTCATTGCAAACCTCTGAACCAAAACATTCCTTTAGTGCTTGAATTTCCCTATAATTTGTGTAGATTCCCTTTTTGTCAATGAAGCTAGCAGTGGATAACTAGCTTAGTGCAATCAGACAAAAAAACAACCGTACCATTCATTCAGTAATTAGATGATAGCCGTACCGCATGCTTTATGGTTTCCGTTCTTCATTCTTTCCTTTCTTTTCAAGTCCTTGGAGACAAACTCTGGGATGTTTGGCAAAGCGGAGGCCCTTGTTGAAAAATATCCTGTCTTTTTTACTTTAGGATTGCTAATAAGTTCTATTCTCAGAGGCAAAACATTAGATGCACACAGCGGGGGCCCGATCAGCCAAGTTAAAAAAAAAAAGGTTTGGTTCTTATGTATATTACCTTTTGCATCACTTTACAGTTTTGCTTTACTTAAAACCAAAGAAAGTTTTTACTCTTTTTATATCTAGCAGCACACAAGTGAATTTGATACTCAGGCTAAATGCTTATAGCAGATCTTACATACATTACTCCTTAAACTTTCAGACATAAAAATTTAATGAGAAGTGAAGCAGAGACAGAAAAGATAGGAAAAGTAAATGGAGAGGAAGGCTGTGTGATTAGTTAATCTGTTTTGAAGAGCACAAGAAAGATTAGATTACTTTATGTTAAATTGGGCTAGGAATTGTTGTGCTAATACTATTTCTTATTTTTACCCCCAAACTGTTTTCTTTTTAAAACCGCTAGAAGAAAAGAGAGCTTCCATAAGAAAACAGTAATACTATTTTCAGTTTTTGTTTTTTTTCCTTCAGTTTCTCCCTGTAAAATGTAGAGGCATCACATCTGCCAGGTTGGTGTGTTGGCTGCCTTCGCAGAGGCTGAGGATTGTCCCGCCCTGTTAGAATCTTGGTTTGCAAGTGACATAGCTTATGATAGCTGCGGGAAAGGGGCATTTTGGACTGCTCTATTTAAAGAACAGGAAGGGCAAGAGGAAAGCTATCTTTAGGGATGTCTGAAATCAGGAATATTGGTCCTTGTCAGGAGTCTCTTTCTCCCTCCCTTTCTTATCTCTGCTTCTTTGGCTTGACTTTTATTTTCTTTTTTTTTTTTCCTGGACCACCTGGAATCACAACTAGAAATATGGCTAATGAAATTTTCAACCTCAATTACAGCTCTGAGATTAAAAAAAAAAAATTGAAAGAGACCACTCTCTTCTTAAACTTGAGATTACCCAAGAAAGCACAGTGATTCATCTGGTTCTGGGCATTTTCCTTTTCTTGAACCAGTTGAAATAAGACATAACTGGCTCAGCCTATGTTGCAAACCCATCCCTAACCCTGGGACCAAGGGCATGGTCCACATATCCAGAATAAAGGAAGGAAGACAGCCAGGTGAGGTGGTGCACACCTGTAATCCCAGTATTTGGGAGGCTGAGACAGGAGGAATATAGGTTTGAGGACAGCCCCAGTAACTAGTGAGACTCTCATCAACCTAATGAGACCCTGTTTCAAAATTAAAATAGAAAAATAGGGCTGGGGGTGTAGCTCAGAGGTAGAATGCCCCTGGGTTCAATCCCCTGTACCAAACAAACAAACAAACAAACAAACAAACAAACAAAAAATAAAAATAATATGGGTCTGGGAATGTAGCTCAGAGGACCAGTATAACAACAACAACAAAGAAAAACAGAACAGACAAAAATAAAAGCTATTAGAAGTTATTTTCTCTGTTCCTCCATTTTTTCCAATTGAAAACAGTGCTTGTGAGCTGGGCATGGTGGCCCAAGCTTGTAATCCCAGTACTTGGGAGGCTGAAAAAGGAGGATCACAGGATCAGGGCCAGCCTCAGCTACTTAGCGGGGCTTTATCAACTTAGTGAGACCCTGTTTTGAAATAAAAAATAAAAGTGCTAAGGCTTAGAGGTAGAATGCTCCTGGGTTCAATCCCCAGTACTTAAAACAAGCAAACAAACAAACAAAACATTGTTTGATGCATGGAAATGCCACAGGTTGAGAATCTTCTCTAAATATGTGGAACTGAATATACAGAGTAGACTTAGTTGTAACATTGGGAGGGAGGAGGTGGTCTTTTGAATTACAAAGGAAGTAGTGTTTATAGTTCTTGGCTTGACAATTGGACTCAAGAAAATTTCATAATTGTATTGAGGGGAGGCTTCTCCTTCTTTTTTAAGGATCATTTAAAGGTTTGGTTTTTCTAAGTATTACCCCTGGGGTAATATTACTTATAGGGCATTATTATTAAATATTGTTAAAGTAGAAAACAAGTTGGGCTAAAGGTGGGCCGTAGTGTGGAGAGGGAGGCATAAAACTATCACCTTGTTCCAGAGCAGGAGATGGCAAGATTTTTTTTCTATAAATAGCCAGAAAATAAATATTTTTGGCTTTGTGAGGCATACAGTCTCTACTGCAACTATTCAATTCTATTCCCAAAGTACAAAGCAGCCATAAACAACATGAAAATGGATGGGGTGGCCATGGTCCAATAAAATTTCATTTACAAACACAGGGCGTGGGTGGCAGTTTGTTAGTCCTGACATAACTAGTGCATAGCAAGGAGGTGTGTAAAGTGAAATATTAAGTAAATCCTATACGTCAATAGCATTCAAAAGTGTTCTTGGGTGAGGTAAGAATAAATTTATAGGAATAGCTCTATCAGAAGATTGGCTATTAAATATAGTAAATAGAAGCTTCAAATGATAATTTGCGGGTAAAATCACAGTCACCATGAAACTATTTCCATGATTGAAAAGTGCTTGAAGATATACTCCTTATTTTATGTTAAAAAGTTTTCAAGAAATGGGCATAGCACTCATTGGCCTGGCACGGTGGTTCATGCCTATAATCCTAATACTTGGGAGGCTGAAACAGGAGGATGGAAGGTTGGGGCCAGCCTCAGTAACTCAGCAACTTACACTTTCCTGTTTAAAAAAAAAGGGGGGGATATGCTGGGAGTGTAGCTCAGAGGTAGAATGTCCCTGGGTTCAACCCCCAGTACCCACCCCATGAACATAGTACTCAGTGGAATTTAAATCTAATATAAATCTATGGACTCGAGTGTGTTTTTCACAGGATGTGGGTATATCTAACATTTACCTGTTTTATTTGGAAAAATGGTTACTGGCAACATATGTTGAGAGCAGATTTCTTCTTTTATTTGTCTTGCTTGCAGTCAGGTGAATATGCCATTGTTACTTGACATTTGAAATATGTCTCCATTGAAACATGAAACTTTTTAAGAACTGAAAAACTTGGAAGTCATTCAAGTCAAAAATTGTATTTACAATATAACATTTATTATTTTTATTATATTCCTTCATTTTTAAGTATTTATTAGGTAGCTGTAAAGAATCACTTTGGGACCAATCTTGATGTGCTACTTAAATGTGATGATTGTACCAAATATGAAAATGTTTTTCCCATGTTTCATTAATTCTAAGATGCACATTTCTTTACATTTTTTTAACCTCTTTGAAGTCAGGGTTCTTCTAATGATGTATGATATCTTACAAATTGCTGTCTTCCAGGTTGTGGTCATGACACAGCTGTAATTACTTGAGTGAAATGGTGCAAAACCCCTCTATTGGAACGTTATGGTAAGATCCCGAAATTCAATATGAAAATTTATGGTATGGGAGTCAGTGTCATAGAAATTTTTTTTTTTTTTTGTGGTACTGGGGATTGAACCCAGGAGTATTCTACCTCTGAGCTACAGCCCCAGCCCTATTTTATGTTTTATTTTGAAATAAGGTCTCATTAAGTTGCTGAGGGTCTTGCTAAGTTACTGAGGTTGGCCTTGAACCTGCAATCCTCCCATCTCAGCCTGCCAAGTACTGGGATTACAGGCATTCGCCACCATGCCTGGTTGGGAGAAAATTCTTGAGACAATAGTAGAGTGCTGTTCTTTGGCCTGTGCATAGCACCAGCTTTGAAGCTGCAAAGGAGAGTCTTGTGTGGAAGTCCATAGACATCAGGGATGCTCAGAGAAGCAGCGTCTGTGTGGAAAATAGTTTGAAAGACTTTTTTTTCCCCCATGGTACTGGGGATTGAACCCAATAATTGCATTCTAACTCCTAGCTATACTGCCAGCGCTTCTTGATTTTTTTTTAAAATTTTGAAACGGGGTCTTGCTGGGAGTCTTACTAAGTTGCTGAGGCTGTCCTTGAACCTGTGATCCTCCTGTCTCAGCCTCCCAAGTACTGGGATTATAGGCATGTACCACCATGCTCAGCTCCTGAAAATAACTTTGCTAATTTATTTTGCTAATATATTCCTTTTCATATATGCATAAGAGTAATATACAATAAAATGTATATCTAAATTCTTAAAAGAGCCTTTCGAAGAAGTATTAAAAATTCTAAGTGGTAAAAAAGCATTGTGCCATAGTTTAATTGGAAACTTTTTTCTTAGTTGCGTATAATACAATGGAGCTTCTTATAGTTAATTTTGTGTTAGATGCAATGATACAAAGTCATATACTTGGGTTGGAGTGTAGCTTAGAGGTAAAGTACTTGCCTAGCATGTTCAAGGCCTTGGGTTTGATCCCCAGCACTGCAAAAATGAAATAAATGAAGTAATTGTACATTCAAGTTAATGTATAATTAACATTATACATTTAAATTAATGAATGCCATCCAAACCCATGCCCACCAGTATTCTCTACATTTACCAAAAATTTTCTGGAAAAATTCTTTGAACCTGTACTTTTTTGTTGTTGTTGTTGTTTTTTAAATGAAGCTACTTAAGCCGGGCGTGGTGGCACACGCTTGTAATCCCAGTACTTTGGGAGGCGGAGACCGGAGGATCCGGGTTCGCGGCCAGCCTCAGCTCTCTCTCTCTCTCTGTCTCTCTCTCTCTCTCTGTGTCTCTCTCTCTCTCTCTACTTAGTGAGGCCCTCCGCAACTTTGTGAGACCCGGTTTCAAAATAAAGTATAAAAAATAGGGCTGAGGGTGTAGCGCAGAGGTTCAATCCCCAGTACCGCAAAAAAAAAAAAAAAATGAAGCTACTTAAACAGCAGATGTGTGATCAAGTCTGCTGTAGGTTGGAGCTAACATGATTACTTATGTAAAATCATAATCCATTAATTCTTTCATGTTACCCAGATTAACTTGTATGGAATACAGCCCAGTTTTGTGTTTTTATTTCTTAATACTTCAGAAAGTATCTGAAATGTAGTTCTAATTCTCTTGTCACTGGGCAAGTTTTAAAAAATTTCTACTTTGGTGTGATGGCTTCTTTGTCTCTTTTTTCTCTCTACACACACACACACACACACACACACACACACACACACACACGCACACACACACTGATAACTGAGTAGATGCCATATTAATATTGGGAACTTGTCATGTAACTTAAGAGGGAAATAATTGCTCATCTTTTGATATCACTGATATTTTAAAACTACTGTTCCTGTAGCCATGTCAGTCCTTGAGGTGAATTTGTCTTTTTTGTGAGCGTCTTAACATTTCTTTGTGATCCTTTCCCCCTGGGTTTTAGAAGCAGTGACAGGTTCTCACTCATGTCCACTCTACTTGTTGCAGATATTGTAGGTAAACCCTCTCAAGGAACTCATTCCAAACTCCTTTTCCTTTGATTTCTTCTGCTATACAATCTAGGAAAAAAATAACACTCAGGATTTTACCTCTTGTAAGTCAGAGTGATCATGTCAAGTGGTTCCAGGGCAATGAACTATGGAAGGAAATTGTGAGGGAGCACTTCCTTGCTTTTTGTGCCAAAAAAGGCAAAGCTAAGTAAGGAAGAGGACTTCACCCTTCACCTGTTCCCTTCTACTCCTTTTTCCTTGCCAGCCATGCAAAGAGGTGTAGCATCTGTCTTGTGACCATGAGGATAAAAGTTACCTGCTATAAAATGGCAGAACAAGAAAGTAGGACCACCCTGCTTCTGGCACAGCTGGATTCTTGTCATTTGACATACCTCCCCTTCCTTTAGTTGGTGTTGGGCTTTCGGTTATTGGCAATCAGTACCAATCCTAACGGATGCACTATTGCGGCTCTCACCTCTTCTTGGTGCTGTCACCTGTTCTCTGAGGCTGTGATGTTGTGCATCCTCCACGCCTCTGTTCAAAGGAGCTGCCAGCCAGAATCGCACTTTTCTAGTCCCATTTCCCACAGAGGGCACATGATGTCCCCAACAGTGGAGTGACAGGGATCATGGGGTGGGCAAATGTTACCATAGTTATTTGTCATCTGGTGTCTTTTATTTATCTATTTGTCACTCTTTTGGTTCGAGGGTTTCTTCCTCTCTCTGTTGCCTCTGCTCCCAGCCACCTAATGCCTCTCTAGTAATCTCTCATGTATTCCCATTTGCTTCACACAGAAGTTTGCTGAAACAAGTATTTTTATATTTACTACAAGACTATAATGAAAATATCTCAGAATGTAATAATGGAGGGGGAAATTTGTTACTTAGAACCATAATTATATTTTAAGGGAGTAAAGATGATGTTGGATTTCAGTAAACTTGAATTACATGGAAGTATTAATTTGGACAACAGGCCGAAGAGCCTGAAGAACATGGGGAGTTATACAGGAGGGATGAATGAAATAGAAAAAGGAATGAGGAAAGAAAGACCAGAGAGAAGGTTAGGCTGAAGTCCTAAACTGATTAGAATGGCTCATCCAGGGGAAAATCATATATATTATGTCAGCAAATACATTTGAATAATGTAGATGCATTATTAATTTGAAGGACTACATTGCTTAAACATGAAACCTATGTCGTTTTTGTCTCCTGGTTTTTTTTTTTTTTGCGGTACCGGGGATTGAACCCAGGGGCTTTCTACCTCCGAGCTACACCCCTGGCCCTATTTTTTATTCTTTATTTTGAAACCAGGTCTCACAAAATTGCGGAGGCCTCACTAAGTAGCTGAGGCTGGCCGCAAACCCAGATCCTCCGGTCTCAGCCTCCCAAGTACTGGGATTACAAGTGTGCACCACCATGCCCAGCCCCTATCTCCTGTTAAATCTCCTACATTCCTAAATGATTTCTGGAAAAGACTTACCATTGGCTCAACTCCATGCCAAATTGGTCTTGGAAAAGCAGAATGACCCCATGCATTCAACTAAAACTTCTGTTCTGAGCTACTTGTTCTATGACTTTCTGGGAATCACAGAGATGCTGTGGAGTGGGGTTGGAGGTAGTGATTATGCCTTAGAGCCATGTACCCAGAAGGTGTCTGTGTGAGACTACGAGAAGAATGATTCAGTCATATTAAGTTAGAAGAGTTTATCCAGATAGTGAGAGAGAAAACTTGACTCAAATTTTAAGATCTGAAAAGTTTTGGGGAAAAAGTTTTCCCCCTAAAACTTTGCTTTTTATTTTTTTCTATGCATAATATGATACATGATGTGGGGGAAGACTGTCTATTTTGTTTGCCAGTAGATTCTCAGAATTTAGAAAGTATCAGTTCTTCTAACAGGTCTCAATAGATACTTTTTGAGTAAGATTAATTTAGAAATGAATTCTAAAGGTATGAAATTGGGAAAGTGTGCAACTTGATAAGAAGATATGACTTCTTTTGTTCTACCTGCTATTTCAAGATAATAGTTTGTTAAATGTTCTATTGAAGCCCTTGAATATATAGTTCTATAGATACATTCAGGTCCTTTGATGAAGCAATATGATATTTTCTGTAGTTTTCCAATACCACATTGGATGAAGAGATGTTATTTGTTGATTCTCATTTTTTTTTTGGTGCTGAGTATTGAACCCAGCAGTGTTCTACCTTTGAGCTACACTCCCAGGCCTATTTTATTTTTTATTCTGAAACAGTCTCACTAAATTGCTGAGGCTGTCCTTGAACCTGTGATCCTCCTGTCTCAGCCTCCCAAGTACTGGGATTACAAGCATGCTCTGCCATGTCCAGCTCACATTTTTTTTCTTAAAGAATTGCTTGCCTAACCTAATTTGTGGTAGAGATTTTATCATTCTTTGCACTTGCTTTGAAGCTAAAATAACATGTTGTTTTTAATGAATTTGAAATATATGGTTAAATAAATTTTAACCAGGGCATAGTGACTATAAGTAATTATAAATAATATGAAATCATAAATAATAACTTCAATTTTAAATCAGCACACTCTGAAATGCTATTAAAATTGCCTTTATGTGACCATATGATCTTTGGCTTGTTTTTAGAAAGGCACAACAGATAAACATACTGTACATAAAAAGTCATTAGTTTCTTAATGTGGACTACTATCTTTTTTTGTGGTACTGGGAATTGATCGCAAGGGCATTCTACCTCTGAGCTACACCCCCAGCCCTGTTTTATTCTTTATTTTGAAACAGGGTCTCACTAAGTTGCAGAGGGCCTCACAAGTTGCTGAGGTTGACCTTGAACCTGAGATCCTCCTGTCTCAGCTTCCCAAGTACTGGGATTACAAGCTTGTACCACCATGTCTGGCTGACTACTATCTTTACAAGTATTTTGCTGAAAAAAATCTTGATATTTCTCAATCTTATTCACCACAACTCTCTTCCCTCAAATATTTTCCCCTTACACTTTGTTGTATGAAAATGGCCATTCTTCCTCAAAAGCATTAAATACTGTTAGACAAAAACTTCTGCTCAACTCAACCTTATGCTTTTATCTTCTAAATTATAATTAGAATATCAATGCCACTGTCTTTTTTTTTTTTGCGGTACTGGGGATTGAACCCAGGGGTGTTCTACCTCCGAGCTATACCCCCGGCTCTATTTTTTATACTTTATTTTGAAACCGGGACTCCCTAAGTTGTGGAGGGCCTCACTAAGTAGCTGAGGCAATGCCACTGTCTTTAATTTGTTTGAAAATCCAAAAAAGCTTGGTGATTATATCAATGTCAATCTCCTGATTGCTATATTCTAGTGTAGTTTTTTTCTATGTGTGTGTGGTGCTGGGGATGGAACCCAGGGACATTCTACCTCTGAGCTATACCCCCGGCCCTATTTTATTTTTTATTTTCTAACAGGGTTTCACTAAGTTGCTGAGGGCCTCATTACGTTGCAGAGGTTGACCTTGAACCTGTGATCCTCCTGTCTCAGTCTCCCAAGTACTGTGATTACAGGCATGCACCACCATACCCGGCTTATTCCAGTATGGTTTTACAAAAGAATGTTACTATTGGGTGAAACAGGGTATTATGATTGGGTTTGGAATGTCCCCCCAAAAGGTCCTGTGTTGAAAGCATGTCCCCAGCGCAGCAATAATCAGAGGAGGAATAATTGAATTAGCGCTCTAATCTCTCCAGCTGACAAATCAATTGAAGGATTAATACTTTTAATACAATTATTGGGTGGTAATTTAGGCAGGGGGGGCATGGCTGGAGGAGGTAGGTCACTGTGTATGTGGCCTTGGGTATTATGTCTGTCCCTGGTCACTTCCTATCACTCTTTCTGCCACCATTGAGTTGAGCTCAGCTTTCCTCTACCACACCATGCCACCATGATGTCTGCCCTGGAGTTGGCCAACTGTGGACTGTACCTCTGAGACTCAGAGCCAAATAAACTTTTCCTCTTTGATGTTGTTCATGTCAGGTATCTTGGTCACAGTGACAGAAAAGCAAACCAAAACACTGTGTGAAGCACCCATTGTATCTCTCTGTATTACTATCATTTAACTGCATGCGAATCCACAATTATTTTAATAAAGTTTTTATTACAATAATATCCAAGAGCAGACTCTGGGCAGAGGTCTATTTGGAAAGGCAGGCAGTGCTGATGGTTATTGTCAGATACAGTCTAGAATATTAATTAATTAACACATTACAATATGATGTTCTCCTGTCTAAAGATGATCCTTCAGACTTTACTGCTGGTTTATATGTTTTCAATTATAGGGCCTTCTTTTTTTGCAATAATTTCTGCTTTACCGTATCTTCATTTTCTCCCTTTACTTAATTTCTCCCCAAATTTATTATTTTATTAAAACTTCCCACAGTTTCTGGTTTCTCACTTTACGAATCCATGTGATTCTTGAGTGGATTTATTTAATTTTCAGCGATGTTGATCAGGCTTTCCCCCTCAGCTCATGTTCTCATCCTGACCTGGGGATTGGCTTCAATAGTAGATATGTAACAATCACAGATCCAGCTGAATTCCTGAGAATACTGTGGGAATTCAAGGTTTCTATTGGAGACGGTTGACACATATTTCTTCTTTTTCTCTGTTGTCCTTCTTACAGACCTCATCTTAACACTTTTTAAACAACTCTCAAGCTGGGTGTGGTGGCACAAGCTTGTAATTCCAGTACGTGAGAGGCTAAGGCAGGAGGGTAGCATGTTTGTGGCCAGCCTCAACAACTTAGCGAGGCCCTCTATAACTTAGACCCTGTTTCAAAATAAAAAATAAAATAAGGATGGAGTGTAGCTCAGAGGTAGAATGCCCCTGGGTTCAATCTCCAGCACCACACATACACACACAAAGAAAAAAAAAACAACTCTGAAAAATTTTGGTCAATCTCTTTCCTCTTTTTCTGCTGCCTTCCAGTGAAATTATGTCTCCCAGGGTTTCCCTGATGCTATTTCCCTTCTCCCTTGTCTTTAAGTGAGCCAAACCTGAATATACAACTTTACATAAATTATAAATACTTCCTAGGTTCAGGGCAATTCCTGAAACTCCTTCTTCTTCTATTCTGTTCATTTCTAAGCTAAACTCTTAGAGTTGTGACTTGAATCTTTATTTTAACCTCTGATTCTCTGAGCTTGGTATTTTACATATGTTTACTTTATCTAAATCTCCACTTTCCCTGTTGCCTTTGTTAGAAATTCCCTGTCCTATCATGGGACTATAGAATACTTCCCTTTCTCTATCTTCCTCCAACCCCAAGACAAGGAAAAGAGGGAAGAATTGAACGTACCTGTATTTTCTTTCTTACTACCTCTTCTAGAGATGTCTCTGTTGAAGCAACAGTTAAACAGAGAAGACAAGAGGAAGTGGAAGAGTGGCTTCATAACTGTAAGACAATGTCATATGTCAATACAGTCCCCATCTTTAACCAGCAACATTGGTTTGATATAAGGCAACAAAGAAAAAAATAATAATGTTAAAGCTTAGAGAATAACTGGTGGAGTCTTTTGTGGGTAAAGAGATCCTCACTCAGTGGCTTTATCAGGACTCTGTTTCTTTAGAACCCATAAACTCAGGAAGGTCCTGGGGGAGAAAAGAGAGAAATCCTGAGATTAGGGATCTACGTGGGAGTGTTAGTGACAGGCAAGTCCCTTTATTATATTAACTTCAGAGACTTTTTTTCTCTGACAGAATTGCCTAAAATGCAGAGAAATGTATTATTCTTAAAACCTTAAAGAAAGGTTTCTAGAAAAGAATATGGGGCCTGGATCTTGGATTAGAAGCTTGAGGGAGATGATGATGTTCAAAATCATTGCTCATGGTGAAGGAGCTTCCAAAAAAAAAAAAAAGATAAAAAGAAAACGATTTTCATATGTCACTGCTTGCCCAAGGAAACAAGATAGAGTGATTAAAGTCAAACTATCTCATCAAGAGAGAAACTGTGGTCCAGAATGATCTGATTTATTTTCTGGACTTCTCTTCCTGAGCTCATCTTTTAAATTACGGTATTCTCCAGATGTCCATCCTCGACCCACTGTTCTCATGCTGTGAACTCTTCCAGAGTGATCTCATTTCCTCTCATGATTTCAGTTCCTGATGACCTCAGTTATCTTTAACATTTCCCACAGATCCATCCATCTGTCTTCTCTATGGCTCTCATAACATTATCTAAAAGTCTCAGACTCAATTTTTATTAAATAGTAATTATTCTCACCACCACAAATCCCACCCACCCCAGCCATCTGTTCAATGCTTTTACAATTATTATTTCTCCATTCTGTGTTGTGATTTCAAGTACTGACAACCACTTTATTCACCCAGGGTAAAACATGTCTGTGATTCCCTCTCTTTATTCCAATATCCAATAAATTCCTATGAATCTGAGTTCCTGATTATTTTTTCAACTCTTCCAGCATGCTGACCTTGTTTTACTTCAGGCCACTATTCTTTTATTCCAAATTAGTATGGCACTCTCTCTACTGACCTATGTCAGCCAGAATTTGCATTTAAGCAATGAAGCATGACTTGGGCTGGCTCAAAGAGAAGATCATGTTTCACATAGGCTTAGGAATACTTACGGAATCAAACAGATAGTTGAAGAACAAGACTTGGAAAATCTTCAAGAACTAACAATCTAGTCAGCTGGGGCCACAGCCAATGTGAAGCGCAGAACCATCCTTCCTTCCTTCCTTCCTTCCTTCCTTCCTTCCTTCCTTCCTTTCTTTCTTTCTTTCTTTCTTTCTTTCTTTCTCTAACAGAGTCTAGTCAGCTGGGGTCATAGCCAATGTGAAGCACAGAACAATCTGTTTTCTTTCTTTTTCTCCTTTCTTTCTTTCCCCTTCCTTCCTTTCTTTCTTTCCCCTTCCTTCCTTCCTTCCTTCCTTCCTTCCTTCCTTCCTTCCTTCCTTCTTTCTTTCTTTCTTTCTTTCTTTCTTTCTTTCTTTCTTTCACTAACAGAGTCTAGTCAGCTGGGGCCATAGCCAATGTGAAGCACAGAACAATCTGTCTTCCTTCCTCCCTTCCTTCCTTCCTTCCTTCCTTCCTTCCTTCCTTCCTTCCTTCTTTCCTTCCCTCCTTCCTTCCCTTCTTTCTTTCTTCTTTCATCTTTCTTTCTTGATACCACTGCTAGAACTGGCACTGCTGACAAGTGTACCACTCCCAACTCTGGCCCTGCAGATACTTCAGCCTCTGAACAGAGCGGTTGTTTAGTGCCAGAGCTAAATGTGCTTTCACATTATTTCCTCCAGAAACAAAGTTCTGAATGGAAATATCAAAGTGGCCAAGCATAAAATGTATGCTGGTACTTTAGGTACTAGAGAATGTGTTGGGGGGAAACCTGTTCTTCGTTAGTTACTATAGAGGGAAATGGAGTCTCCTTTGCTCAAGCTTCACACAATAGGCCATTTTTCTTAAATTGGAAATACTGAAAAATTGGGCAACAACAGTAATAATGATGATAAAAAGGAATGTCTAATTGGTCTTCTCTTCTTCCAGTCATCATCTCTCTGATCATTTGTATTCATGGAAGCCAGGGGGAAGAAAGAAAACATGTGTACTAATAAGAAAGCTGTTGTACAGACCCATGCAAGAAATTATGGCCTTTCGAAAAGGCATTGTAATGGAGGAGTATAGAAAAATGAGCAAATCTGAGAGAGATATAGGAAGTAAAAACAATTTGTATTTAGCTTATAGGTGTGTGGGATGAAAGCGATAGAGAAATTAAGGTTGGTGTTGATTTTTCTTTCTCAACCAGTAGGAAGGAAACATTCTTTTAATTTTGGATTACTTAATTCTTGCCTTTGTGAAGATGTCCGTGAAGATGTTGTATACATAGGTAGCTGTGTAAATCTGGGGTTTGGAGGTAGATATTTTTTTGCCATCAATGGAGATGTTAACATATAATTGAAGTTTAAAGTGTCAAGAGCTGTCACAACCACCCAGGGGTGGTATACAAAGAATGCCCAACCCCAATGAAACCCAGACAAATGGGTTCCCCCACCATCATGCCTCCTGCGTCAGTCATCTGTAGACATTTGCACCATGTAACTTCAAGTCTTAATGATTTAGCACTTGGTTCATTTATCCTGACAAATTGTGAGTTCGGGGAGTGTATCAGTCAGCATTCCTTTGCTGTGAGAAAACATCTGAGAAAATCAACTTGACAAAAGGAAACATTTATTTTGGCTCACTGTTTCAGAGGTTTCAGTCAATGGTCGCTTGGCCCTGTTGCCTGTGGGCTGTGACGGCAGTGCATAATGGCAGGGGTGTGTGGCAGTGGAAGCTGCTCATGTCATGGTCACTGGGAAGGGAAAGAGAATTAATGAGCTAAAGAACTAAGGAATCAATGGACTGATCATTTGTATCACTTTCACTCTGTCCCTTTAAAGGTTAACTCCTCTCCCTCCCAGTTGTGCCACAGGCTGGTGATGGCAGCCCTTATCATGTATGGGCCTTTGGGGGACATTTAAAATCCAAATATTAACAGTATACTTCTACTGAGTATATTCTTACCACCCTGGTCTCTTGAATTCTTGACCTCCTCGTTTCCAAAGACACTGTCCTTCACCTTATATCAGCGACCCATTTTCTATTGTCAGACCCTGGACTGGACATGGTTTTACCATGGTCCATAATCTTGATCTGTTAGAAAATCACAAGCCAATGAAGTTGTCATCAATAGTATTTCTTTTCATTGAAATGTAATAGCAAATATCAGTATGTTAGCAGATATTTAGTGCCCAAAGTAGGTTATATGTCATTGAATTGTATGCAGGATTATATATTTGCTCGAATTTGGAAAGGTGGAAAAGGCTGATAAAAAGCAGAAACTAAGTTTGGGTATTATTAATTTGAATTTCCTAGAAAATTAAAAAAGCACAGTCTTCAGAAATGAGACAGGGAGAGACATCATGTCTTTGAGTAGGCAAGGATGAATGGAATCCAGTTATTCCATTATCATTAATGGAATTAATTCCATTAATCAGTTATTGAGTTATTATGACTCAGATATTTTTTCCATTGTTCTGTTTTTCCCCTGCATGATCAGTGGTTCTTATCTACAATATTATTCTCATCCACATACCAGGAAGATATAATATCTTCTATCGGAAAAGACAAAATGCCCAAGTATCCCTGCATTCACTCCACTTGCTTTATTTCTGCTTCTATTTACAGATATTTTTTTCAAAGAACTTTATAAGATCATGACTTTCCTTCCCTCTTTCCTTGGAGCTTCTTGTGCCTATTGCAATCAGATTCTCATTTCCAACACACCACAAAAACTGCTCGTATTAATCTGTTTTACAAACTCAATGGCCATTTGATCTTACTTGACTCTTCAAAAATATTTGACATTGTTGGTCACCATCTCCTTTCTGAAATCCTTCCCTTACTTGACCCTGATTCTTTACCACTCTCTGTTCTCCTCACACTTCACTGGCCCCTCCTCCATAGCATTTTACAGTGTTAACCACTTCCTCCAGCTTAAAATACTCACTTCTGTTGGCTTCAGTGGCACTAGCTCTTCTGGTTTAATTGCCTCTTCTTTGGAAGCCACTCAGAATTCTTTACAAGCTTCTCTTAATTTCATTTTCCTAATCCTCGAATGGTTATGCTTTCTTCAGAATCTCTTCATTCATCAATATGTTCATTTATTCAACATACATAGAGTAAGGATTTATTGTAGATGGACATTAACAAAATAATTGGAATATAGCAGTGAACCAATAAGCAGAGTTTGTTTATTTTTTATTGTTTTTGTGGTACTGGGGATTGAACCCAGGGGCTTCTACCTCTGAGCTACACCCCAGCCCTATTTTTTATTCTTTATTTTGAAACAGGGTCTCACTAAATTGCAAAGGACCTCATTAAGTTGCTGAGGCTGACTTCAAACCTGCAATCCTCCTGTGTCAGCCTCCCAAGTACTGGGATTACAAGTGTGTGCCACCACACCCAGCCCAGAGTTTCTTTAAATGAAGAGCAATCTCGTGGGAGTCAACAGAAGATACATACATGAACAAAAATATGGAGGTTAGTGGGAGGAAGAAAAATAAAGCATGATGAGAGGGTAGAAAATAAATAACTCAATAGGGTAGTAATGTCATGTAGAGGTCAGGGAAGTTCTTGAAATAAGTAAGGAAAGGTTACGGGTTATAATTTGAAGATGGTCATTCAGGAAGATGAAACAGTAATATGCAAAGAACCTTATGTAGGAGGATAGCTGGTATGCACAAGAAGGGCAGTGTATCTGGAGTGGAAAGAGAAGGACAGTAGAAAATGAGGTTGGTAGGAAACAGAGGACTAGATCAAGGGAAGCCTTGTGACCTGGTTCATTAATGGAAATTCTACTATCGACTATGTGTACATATGTGAATATACCAATGTCAACCTCATTACTCTGTACTGGGAAGGGGGGAAATGGGGAGGTGGGGGGAGTGCCAAATGCGAGTGCATGTATGCCACTGTCAACATGATTTACATTATGATGAGAGACTATTATGCACCAATAAAAGCACATTAATTAAAAAAAGAACTTCAGAATTTCCTTTGAGTTAGACACAAAACTGCGATGGAGTTTTGATCAGCAAGAACCTGTGCTTTAAAGGTTTAACTTTACCAAATTAAGATAGAATGGCTTCAGTGAAAGTCAGGGAGGAAGGAATTGAATCAAAGAGACTAGTGAAGATGTTATTGATAATGCCCTGTGAGAAGTGATGGCAGTTTGCACTAGGGTACATGGGGAAGAGATGATGAGAAATGGTCAAATTTAATGATAGCATTAACAAGATTTCTTGGAGGTTTGGAGGTGAAATATGAGAATAAGAAGTGAAAAATAAATTCGGAGATCGAGCAATTGATAGGATGAAGTTGACATCAACACTGATGGAGATGTGATAAAAGCATGGGGGAAAGATGTTAGGGTCAGCAACACTTCAGTTTTGCTTTTTCTGGCAGTACTGGTGAATGAAATTTGGGCATCACGCAAATTAGGCAAGCATTCATCCATGGTTTTGCTCATTTTAAATTTCACCTACTCATTAGATATCCAAGTTTGAGCATCAAGAAAGTAAGGCAGTATATGACTCTGGAGCTTACAGGACAAATCTCTGCTGAAAATATACATTTGGCTATGATCAGATATTTGAAGTCATGGAATTGGATAATCACTCAGGCTGAGAGCAGGAGGTCAGGGTAAAGTCCATGGATGAAATAATAAGTCTGAGTCCCTATCCCTGTACATATTTTTTTTCCTATAAGATCTGGTCCCACTTAACCCAACATTCTTTCTCAGTTTACCCCTATTGCTACCTGGAGCCCCAGCAATGTCAAACATGTTATTGATATTGACAGTACTCACTGATGTTAATGACACTGTAGCTCAGCATGGAGCCCATGAAGGCCTCTGACGCTGAGCATGCATTGGAGCTAAAACCAATGGAATATTAAAACTTTCTAGCTCAGGAGAAAGTGAAATTGATTTGGTTACAAAGAGTAGAAGGCTTCCTTTAAAGAGGCAGAACTGTGTCATGGCATATTGTCAAATCCTTTTGTAGCTTCTCTGCAAAGAAGGGAGTGGGAGGATGAAGATCGTTGGCAGTTCAAAGTCATATTCAAGTCTGCCTGGAATGTCAAACACTTGGTAAGCTCATAGGATTAACTGGCTGGGTGGACTCATGGTGGTTGAGTGTATCTAGCTCCTGGTGGATCTTTGTTTTATATCAAAAGAGAATCACATGAAGAATAGGTAGGAACCGGAGCCTGGAATTATGTGGGTTCGATCTTTTTCTCTCTTCATTGCTGTTTATGTTAGACTGCTTCCCATTACTATAACAAAACACCTGCAATGACTATGGAAAAGGTTCATTTTGGATCATGGTTTTATGAATCCCAGTCCATAATGGGCAGATACCTTGCTTTTAGGCCTCTGCTGTGTGTGCTGGATGTCAATGGGGAGAAGTGTAGAACAGCAAACTGGTTACTGCATGGCCAGGAAGCAAAAGAGAGAGGACAGGCTGGGATCTGATAGTCCCTTTGGGACCATGCTTCTAATGGCCAAAGGCCCCACTTCCTAAAGGTTTGTAGTGTTCCCAAAGTGCCACTCTGAGGAACAAGTCTTTAACACATGGACCTTTGGGGGACATTACCCATACTCAAACTCCGGCATTGTTCTTGTGTTGCTTTTGGCTAGCATCTCTCCTAAGGTCATATGTATTTTGGGGTTCTGTCAGGTTGTGCAAAAGGCCAGTTTCTATGTCAGCAGTGAGTGGGAGCATCCAATTAGCATGAATATCATGGATGTGTCTGCTGAAAGAATCACACATTATCATGGAGTTTGAAGTGAAGTCCCTACTCATCATCTCAAAAGGTTATGATAGCACATATGTATTTGGGGAAAAGATTATGTTTTTATAAACTTAAAGAAGTGATAAAACACAGCAGGTAATAAAAACTGAGGTACGTGAATACAGCTATGAGTCACATAAAGAAATAAATAATCTGAGCCAGGAGTGGTGGCACGCACTTGTAATCCCAAGTACTTGGATGGATGAGACAGGAGGATTGCAGGTTCAAGGCCAGCTTCAGCAACTTAGTCTGGGGATGTAGCTCAGAGATAGAATGCTCCTGGGCTCCATCCCCAGAACCAAAATAAACAACAACAACAAAAACATCCGAAATATATAATAATGAACTGCTAAATCACCAGCTACATTTGGAGTGTGTTCTTTAGTTTGTTAAACTGTCCAATGAGCCAAGTGTTAAATATTGTGTGATGGAGACCTGTACCTATCTAAAGATGTGACATAGCAATGATTTTTATGGGGGCTAATTTTACCAGTTTTGTTTTTCCTCTGCAAACTTGTAGAGAAAAGCAATGATTCCAATTTTGGATTAGCTGCTTCACAAGGAACATTGAGAATCACTTAAATAGTGGCTAAACCTCAGATAGAAATATACTCACTGATAACTTCAATGTCAACTATCAAGTTGCCCTTTGGTAGATAAAAATGTGAGGGATTGACAGAGGAGAGTTATGTGACATTTTATTACTGTTCATAAATTAAAGACTTCATCTTGTAGGCTGCATAAAGGTGGGTCTGCATGATATGGAATCTACACTGAAAGGCTGTTGTGAAACAGCCAGCATTGTCAAGTTTCAAGATAAGGAGAATAATCTTTCCTAACGGAAGCAATATAGTTGACATCAGTCTTCCTTCCTCCCTTGCTTCCTTTCTCCCTTTCTCCTCCACAGACCTTTTCAGCTTCAAAAATTTTGGTCATTCAGGAAGAGAATGGTTGACATTCTTCATTTCTTCATCAGTATTCTAATTGATAATGAAATTAGTACCTATAGAAAGTAATTCAGAATTTCTTCAAACTGAATTTTTGTAACATCCTTAATGCTTGTGACTCATATGGAGATGTCTAGAATTATATGCTTTCCATGGTTTTGATATTCCAACAGTGTTAATCATCTGTATTTTTTTTTAAGTTCATTACTTGGTGGGCTCTTCGGAGTATCCACTGGCTTGATTAGCTTGGACACACATATCCCCCAGTAACTAATTGCTTAGGATCTTACCTGTCTAGAATTATACCAAGAAATCTGGTATCACTTATTGAGTCAAGCCCCTTCCCACCAACCTCTAAATTTCACAAAAAGAATGTTTTGCTGTGACACATACAGAAATGTAGACTCTAAGCAGTCCAAGGCTGATCTTGATTTGATTGTTATACTACAGACTTTGTCTCCGTCTTCAGGGATACCTCCACTGTCTCATAGCCCTTCCCAGGCCACTGTCGTGCCCCATATTAGCTATAAAACTCTTAACGATTGCTCATCCCTTCTTGCTCAAGAGTGATTATGTATTAGTGAAGGGTTTTAATTTAAATGCCAGAAAGAAGCATATGAAAGAAATCAACAAAAAGTATATTGCAAGTCCCAGAATTTGTGAGAATGCAGAACAAAGAGGTTTAGATTTGCTGAAGCAAGAACCACAACCAAAAACACATCATATAACTGCTCTGGAGAAAATGCAGTTGCTACCGAAGCTGAGAACTATAACCCATGAGTGCTGTACCTAGGAAACTGCTGGTGGTTCCTGGCTTTGATGGCTGGTGCTTCAGGCTCTGCCATTCCCACCGCCACCGCCACCACAACATCAGAGCACATCTTCCGCTGTCCCTTCTTTTTGTCATTAATTCCTGATAGGAGGTGGTTGCATCTGATTGATCCAGCCTTGGAAATGTGCTCATTCCCTCTCTGCAGGAAAGTCTGGGATGATGAGTATCTGGCACCTCTTGCTCCTGTGGTAGGATAGGCCTCCCATCAAGAGTTTTAAGTTGTGGAATTTCCTAAATGTACAAAGAAAGGTCAGATGCTGGGCAGCCAAAAATATGATGAATGTCTATAATAGTCCACCATCCTTTGGCTTCCTGAAACCAACACATATTTCCTTCTAACCCTTATACTTCTAAAAGGAAATTATTTCCATGTATCATAATAAATTATTCCACATAAAAACTGAGGATACACTCACTGCCTACCGAAAGGGAGACAACCCAAATCTTATCATTCATTGCATTAGTCCAGGCCACATTTTCTGGACAATATTAATCCTCCCCTTGTTCCACCATGACCCTTTCAACACTGGATTCCACTGTGAAGTGAACCGCTTTATATAAAACAGTATGGGAAAAGAGCCAAGAGAGGAGGGGAAAAGAGGTAGGAGAAGTTCAAGCGTGTAAGTTGTAAGTGTGTATGTGATACCAAGAGGAAGTCTTTTTTAAAAATACACTTTCATGCCAGGCGTGGTGGCGCACGCTTGTAATCCCAGTACTTTGGGAGGCGGAGACCGGAGGATCCAGGTTCGTGGCCAGCCTCAGCTCTCTCTCTCTCTCTTTCTCTCTCCCTCTCTCTCTCTCTCTCTCTCTCTCTCTCTCTCTCTCTCTGTCTACCTAGTGAGGCCCTCCGCAACTTCGTGAGACCCAGTTTCAAAATAAAGTATAAAAAATAGGGCCGGGGGTGTAGCGCGGAGGTAGAACGCCCCTGGGTTCAATCCCCGGTACCGCAAAAAAAAAAAAAAAAATTAAAAATACTTTCATTAGTGCAATGTAACTATACATCATATTGAAGTTCAGTGTGATAGAAATATACATGCACACAGCACCCGCTGCGGTTCCCTCCTGATCGCACCTCGCTCCCTCCCTCTTCCCATTCATGATACTGAAATTGCTATTGAAAACCTCACATAGGTACTATGTACAAATGCATATATACACATACACACATATACATCCATGATATATACATATGAATACAGATGTATATGTATTTCACATATGTACTCACATATATAAAAATTCACAGAGACCCTCCTCCACTCCTATTCTATTGCTTTTTCCCTTTCATCAAGCTATGTGTCACACATCTGAAAGCGACCACTGTCTTACTGGTAAGTCTTTCTCAGTTTATGCCCACCTTTTCTGCATTTCTATTCCCCTTACCATCAAGTTGCAGAACCTCAGTAGCCCCTGGACATTTTCTCTTTCCCTTTTCCCTACCAAATTCTTTCCATAAAAGCTAGCTCTTGCTAAAAAATGCACCTCTGATCCCATCTTTCCCCAATGTCCAGTGGCTTGTGATAACTTCAGAGAAACTCCAGCATTCTTAGCCTGGCTTAGTAGCCCTTCCCCATTTGTCTTCTGCCTTCCCCACCTCAGCACCTGTCCTGTCTCCTGCCCTTCCTGCTCTAGTTATACTGCTCTGCCCATGCCTCAGAAACTCTACTCTCCAACCTGGGGCTCTGCCGTGATATTCTGTGCCTGGAGTATTCTTGCCACTGCCTTCTCACCCTTCAGCTCTTTGGCTCTCAGCTGAATTTCAGATCCTCAGGTCTTTTTCGCACACTGCCCCCAAACCCAGACAAGCAAGGCCCCCCGCCTCTGCTGCTCTTCATACCCCTGATTGTCACAGACATCATTTACTCTTCGCTAAATGGCCCTCTCGCTTCATTAATTAATTAATGCCTGTCTTGCCCTGTTGCTTCGCAAGGAAATGAGCAGCGTTGGCTCTGTGCAATGCTGGTTCCTCAGTGCCTCAGAATTTACAGCCCCACACATGGTAGGTGCCAGGCAGGTAATTCCTGAACAAATGACCAGTGACAGGTCCCGCCTTGGTAATTATCAGGCCAGACCTTGGATGTGGCTGTTTTCACAGAATAAGACTCCCCAATTATTTCACCCTCTGATTTCTCAGGTAATTAAGGTTTGGCTGTCAAGGTGGGAATAGAAGCATTGTGTCTGCCTTCAGGCCTGAAGCTCGTATGTGTCACAGAGAGGGGGGACAACTTTACAACACACCAAATGTCATTTGCTTCCCAGCACGGAACCTTGGCGAGGAGAGTTCTCTGCTAAATTAGAGTGACCAAGAATTTCTGCAATTTCCTCTGAAGAAAATGATCCTTTTGAGAGGAGGAAGAAACCTTTTATCCCCTTCACTTACACTTAATCATTTTACCAGGCTCCATTTCTTCTTGCACCTGACTTCTTTCTCCTTTTTTCTTACAGTCGTCGACTGTAGCAGCTATGTATAAACCTCTCCTATTTAAAAATTTGCCTTTCAAACACATGATGTCCCGGGATGTGTATATTGAACCGCCAGAAATAACTCAGTGACATATCCTTCTTGCTTATTTCATACATATTTCCAACTTATGAGTCACTGCTTTAAAGAGGACAAATGTGAACTGAGAGTGAAACAGAGGACTTGATGTGCTTGTGGCTGAGAGCAAGATGAATCACTGTGCTGCTGGCCAAGCGCTGCGGCCGGGGTTGCCTGTCTCCTGACGTGAATGACCCTCAGTGTTCCCGCCTGGCCCCGCCACAGGCTCACGTGCAACCTCGCACACACACACACACACCCAGAGCACCGACTCGCGTCTCACTTCACAAGCGCTGTGAGAGTGTTTGAGGCTGGAAGGCGTGTGTCAGAGAAGGGAAGTGACTGTCTTGGAGGCTGTGACCTGACCGAGGCGCACGTCAGAGGGACCCCAAATGTCATCAACAGCATTTGCATTCCCAGTTTTCAGAGTTTTATACTCTTTCTTCTTCCACCATCTGTTTTTCTTACTCCAGCAAATGTCGTTTCCTATGGAGTTTAATAGGATATGAAATGGGATTGTTCTGCAATGAATTTTGGTGTTGTTTCATGATTTTCCCGAGAGTTGTCCGCCTCTTTCTCTTTCTCTATCTCTTTCCCTCCCTCCCTTCCTTTCTTCCTTCCATCTTGTTTAAAGAATGGAGCTAGCTTTAAATTACATTAGTCACACAAACTTAGGAATAACTCCTGCGGCTTTGCCCCTAAATCCTGGACTGAAATATGTGATAAGAAAAAGTTCTTCAATGTGTGAATTTTTACTTTGTTGGTTAAAACACACACACACACACACACACACACACACACACACGCGCGCGCGCGCGCATTCTCAAGGTGGCATAAAACTGGTTAGCAATAAATTCCCACCGAGTGACAAATAAGGATTTCACTTCTGTTGGCAGGTGTGTGTGTGTGCATGTGAGCATGTGCATGTGTAAAACAAATAAAAGGAGAAAAAGCAGGATGTAAATAATGCAGAGGACAGGAAATAATAAAGGGGAAGAGTGCAGAAAGCAATAACTGCCCCCACTTCTGTAGTACTTCCTATGCGTCAGGAACTGTTTAAACTCTACACATACGGATTAATTTTCACCATTACCACACGCTGGAGGTATTATTGCTTTCTCCAGTGTACATATGAGAAATCCAAGGCACAGAGAGGTTAAGGTCACACAGTACTAAGTGGTGGAGGTAAATGGTTCACACAGGGAGGACTGTACTATGCTGCTTTCTCTCAACAGAAACTCAGTATAGACTTGCAGCACCATGAAGGAAAGCATCTTGCATGAAACATTAGAACCATGTTTACTAACTTTCTTTTTTCTTATTATAAATTTTTACTTTTAATATATGTTTACTGGCACATTATAATTACACACCATAATGAAGTTCAGAGTGATAGGGACATACATGGACACAGCACTTTGAAGAGGAAAAACAAAGTCAAAGGATTTGGGAATCCTTCACCATAGCAAGGGGGTTGGGAGAATTCCAGAAGACAGGGGGGTGAAGAGAGCCCAAGAGCAAACTCAGAATGTCTGGGGGGTGGGATGCTGTCACGGGCTCACTGATGGCCGGCTCCGCCCGTGCAGAGTGACACCATGATCCTGGTCCTGGGAAAGTTCCATCGCCTCGATTCTCCCTCCCCCGGACTGATTCAAGAAAGATTTACTCTCTCCCAGAGAGAATGGAGGTTGAGATGGAAGGGCAAGACTTCATCTGTAGAGGACGGTTCAGGTTTGTGGAGCCACCGGGAGGAGAGGTGCCATTAAAAAAAAAAAAAAAACCTTGGGGAAGGTGAGATAGAAATACTTTGATTCATATTTTAGAGATATGTTTTAGGGTCAACAACTACGCTTTTCTCCAAATTAAAGCAGAGCAAACACACACCGCTCCTTTCTGTTGGCTTCCTTTTCCTAACAAGGGCTTTAAGACGCAAATGCAGCTCGGGATGGGGCTACTCTGTTGGGTTTAAGATCCCTTTCTATCCCATGGCTTCTCTCTTGTGTATTCAGGGAATCAGAATTTGCTCCATCATTCCGTGTTAGGTCGCCATCCTTAAAAAAGGAAACGGCCTGACATTTTGAAGCCACCACACAGGCAGCAGTTTTGGGACTCCTAAGTCACTCTGAGTTTATAGCTTTCATCAGGAAGGCTCATAAAAATGGACAAGTATATTTCTTGAACTGTCTTCAGGATAAAATTATTGAGTGCTGCGCAAGATTAGGCTGGACATGAACCTTCTGAGTGTTTTGTTGCACAAATTTATGGACTTGCCAACTGTTGTGGGTTGCATACAGGAAAAACCTTGCTGGCACTTGGAGTATCTGGGAAAGGGAAAAGGAAAATATCATTTCTTCTCTTGGCTTCAGATATGATCTGAACAGAAAGAATTAGACAATTATTCCTTTGCTATATGCTTCAAAAATTTCAATTCTGTTCTTCCAAAGGGAAGAAAATGGCTTCATGAAACTGGAGACTTCTTACCCTATGGCACAAGATCAAGGGGAATAGATACAGAAACACACAAGTGTTGCACTCCCAATGGAATTGAGCAGATGGGAAAAAACCAAAACCAAAACCCAGGAAACAAACAAACAAACCTACCTCTACCTATCCACAAGGCCCCGCCAAACAACAAAAACCCCCAAATCCAGTGATTGCACACATATCCTGTGTGGATATGGTATCTTAATCATATCTCTTTGATTCAAACTAGATTAACCAAAATAAGGGAACTCATTGTTTTTTTAATTTGGAAAGAATGTTGGAGGTAATTCCCACGATTAAAAGTTTTGGGGATTAGGACTCTAAAAGTTGAGACAAGGTTAAATATCATTAAATTTCTTCTCTCCTTTCATCCTGCCTCCCTGGGATGGCCTTTTCTTCTCCATCTTCTTCTTCTCATCCTTTCCTCCTCCACTTTCACCCTTCTCTCCTCCATATGCTTTCCTCAAATGGCAAGGACCACTGGGGAGAGAACTTCTTTCCCAAAGTTCACATCAGTCCTAGGCAAGGTCTTTGATTGGCTTGCTTGAGTGACGTGTTCACCTCTGGACAAAGCACAGTGGAGTTCAAGTCAGCCTTGGGCTGAAGATCTATTTTAGTAGTAAAAGACAAGCTTATGCTTATTAAATGATTCACTGGTAAACATGGAAAAAGTAGTACTAAATTAAAGTACATATTTGACAATGCTTATTCTATCAAATTTTTATAAAATCCCTATGATTTTCCATTATATGAATTCTGAATTATATTTATGGAAGACTTACAGAAGTGCTAAATCCATCTTCCATAAGATTAAAAGCCTTCTTTGGTTCCTCAGAGTTCAGAGGATTTAAACTTTTATTATGAATATGAACTCAGTAAAAGAACAAATGATATATATTTAATAATGTTGTATTTAAAGTAATTGTGCACATTGGATTGGTTTTGCTTTCTATCTCTTTTCTACACAGTGTAATTAAGAGATGTTATTGTGCCCATTTTAAAGATTGTTCTCTTGGATTATTGACCTCCATCAACCCTCACCTAGCAAGCAAAGTAGAAATCATGATCTTCTTAAGACATGAGTGTTTTAAATAAAAATATATAGTCCCTATGGCACCAAAACCACCAGGATTTCTAAAGTGCATTATTTCAGCTTTCCAAGTAGAGCAGAGATTAAAGACAGGACAGAATTACTATTTGCTCCAGGGAGCTGGACTCCAGGTAGTGGAATACATGGAGAGACTCCAGCTCATGGATCACTGCAGGCAGGAGAGCCGTGGCTGAGAAAAAGCAAATAAACACTTGTTGCACAGCCCTGGAGGACAGAAGTACAGTATTCAGACAAAGTTTGGCTATGTTATCTGGGCTAGTATTTGAGTTTTATATAGCATCTGACCACTTTTGAAAATTGTGTCAGAAATCTCAGTTGTCTTATTGGGATCCATCCATCTCTTCCATTTGCATATAGATAATTCTATAATATATTTGTCCAAAGTTATTGAACAACCAGGTACTACTGTATAACTCTTGAAAAGTTTGCCTAATGCTTAACCTGATTCAATCAGATATAGGAATATTTTATTGTACGTAGTTCTCTTTCCTGGCCCTTCACATAAGCTCTTACTGAGACCAGTATTCCCCTAACAAAAAGAATAGGTGTCTACATCTTTGTTTCTCAAACTGTTGTCCACGTATACTAGCAATGATATCATGGCAGAATATCAGACTCCGCCCCACACCTACTGAATTGTAATTGGCAATTTAACAGGACCCTCCAGTGATTGAAAGTGTCACTAGGATTTGGATAAAAACAAACAAAAACAAAACAACAAAAAAAAGAAACAGTAATGGATGAGGTCATTCCAGAAGGGAGGCTCAGAGGCAGCAAGGGATGTGAGATTTCAATATACCCCATGATTGATCTGGATATGGCTGAGTCTTTTAAACCCAGGAATAATGTAAACCAAGCGGTGCTTAAGGAAGAACAATGCAATTCCACCATGCAAGTGGATGTGGAGAGAGAGGGTGGAAGCACTGAGAACAATTAGGAAAATATCACTTAACACTGAAGCAAAAGCATATGGGTCGGGTATGCGCTTTTGGCAATGGGGTGGTGAGGGGGAGACTCCATGAGACATTATGAATTAGTTTATTTAAGTGACAGGTATGATGTAGAGACTGTCAGTGCAGTGGTTAACTATGGAGAGAGAATGAAACCTCTCTCCATCTCTCAGGTTTCTACCACATTCTACTAAATATGTGATAGCCCTAGGGCCCCGCCCTGCCTTAGTAACTAATAAAATGTATCTTAAAAGTGGGGGTGACTTCTATGGCTTCCAAGAAATTGATTTTACACCCATATGATTTTCAAAGCGGGAATTTTGACTTTTGCTCCTGTGTGACAAAGAAGTGTTTAGATTTATATATATTTACACAACACATATACAAATATATATGTTTATATGCACACAGAATTAGAAAATGGAATTAAAAATAGAACATCACTAACAAGAGCATCAAATTACATGAAAACCTGAGAAATAAATTTAACAAATTATGTAGAAGACCTGTACACAGTAAAGATACTGCTGAGAGAAATTAAAGAAGACTTAAATAAATAGGTATACCATTTTCTTAGGATGGAAAAATCAATATTTTTAAAATGTCAATCCTTTTACAGTTGATTTATGTTTTCAAACCAAATTCAATGAAAATCTCACCAGTCTTTTCTGTAAAAATTGACATTATCATTCTATAATATATATAAACATGTGAAGGACCTAGAATAACTTTGACAATTAAAAACAAAATTGGAAGGCAAAAAAAAGAAGTGTTTAGATATCTATTTTCTTTTTTTTTTTGCGGTACCGGGGATTGAACCCAGGGGCGTTCTACCTCCGCGCTACACCCCCGGCCCTATTTTTTATACTTTATTTTGAAACCGGGTCTCACGAAGTTGCGGAGGGCCTCACTCAGTAGAGAAAGAGAGAGAGAGAGAGAGAGAGAGAGAGAGAAAGAGAGCTGAGGCTGGCCGCGAACCCGGATCCTCCGGTCTCCGCCTCCCAAAGTACTGGGATTACAAGCGTGCGCCACCACGCCCGGCTTAGATATCTATTTTCTAAATTTTAGGCAGAAACATTTAATGAGTACTGTCTATACTACACTGTAACTTTCTAATGTTTTAAAAAGTAATATCCTCAAATAATTTAGGGATGTTATCTAATTAAAAATAATATTGAAAATTTTCATGATTGACAATTTATTCATGTTTTTCTCCAGGAAAGTCACAAAAAAAAAAAATATGCTTTGGGGTTGGGCATGTAGCTCAGTGGTACAGCCCTGGCCTAGCATGCATGAGGCTCTGCATTCAACCCTCAGTACCACAAAAACAGAAAGGAAAAAAATGCATATTTTCAAATTGATTTTATGATTACAATGAATCTAAGATTAAGCACATTGGATATTGAAATCATAGATACCTTTTTTGTATAAAATAAAAGATGAAGTATATATTTCTCTTTTGCTACTTATCTGGGGAATTCAAAGACAAAAAAAAGCAATAGAAACTAGGCTATTCCTGACGATAAGAATCATCAATTAATTTTTTTTTACTTAACTGACATTTCTGACATTTGTTGTTAGTGTTGTTGCATTCTGCAATGAACATGGCGAATGCTAACTACAAGAGCAAAATCCAACACAGGTCACTCCCTCTCTCCCAGTATTCCCTCCTTCTGGTTCCTTCCTAGATTGTTCCCATTCACGCAAAAGAAGCCTGAGTTCAGGCCTCGCAGGGAGAACTGCCAACTGCAGTCAGATGGAGGAGTTACTTAATCAGGTCCCAGAACTGGGCCTTAATTAGGATGCTTGCAAAAGAGGAGCAAATGAAAAGTATTAAGCCACACTCTTGATTCCTGTTTCTAATTTTAAAAAGGAAATCATGCATTAATCAAGCCCTGTGTTCAGACGCACGTTTTCAAAATATCCCAAAATAACAGGGAAAAACTTTTTGCTTTGTTTTGATAAAACCACCCTTTGACTACTTGCTATGTATCGCAGGGTATATTTCAACATGCCTTGTGCTGGAGTCCAATGTGCTAAGTTCTGGTTACATTAAAAAATTGCTGGGCTCAAGGTGTAGCTTGACCGTTATCAGGGTTAAGCACACATTTCCTAAAAGTGAGACAGAAATGTCCAAAATCCATTTTCAGAATTGAATAGAAGGTGAGTTAAGTGGTTTAAGAGACGAACACAACTTTACAAAGAGCTACATGGCAGATGATTTCTGATGAGCAGAAATTGCTTTCATAGCAACATTTTTTTTGTGATACAGATTTGAATTGGTTGATGATATTGTAATTTGTGATGATCATACTTAAGAAAAAGGATGGTGATTGTCTTCAATTAGAGCAGAAAAAAAAGCATTCCTGTTTCCTACAAAGCAATGAAGTATAAACAGCATATTCTTGGAAAATTCTTAACAATACATCATTTAATTTCTTATCCTGATTCATGCTATGAGAATAAAGAACATACATAGAAACACTCCCTATAGATGTATATCCTTACATGACTGTAAAGTAATAATTTAAATTTTCATTCTTCCTGTCTCCACTGATGTTAGAAACTTCTTTTCAACAGAGATTATATGGTGAAGACAGCAAATCCTGACTGCTTCTTGGTGGAGCAGCATTTACTCTCCACACAGGGACCGTCTTTCTGCATCTCTACTACTCAGTATTCAGAGGTAACAGAGACTTGCTTAGCTTATGTTGTTGACTTTTATCTTCATTTGAATATCTTCATGATGAAGATGGTCTAGCCTTTAAAACAAAATTTTATTATCAGCTCTTTTGGAGCCTAAAAGCTCAGTGAGGAGAGAGAGGAAATGCAGTGGCGTGTGTGTGTGTGTGTGTGTGTGTGTGTGTGTGTACACGCACGCATGGGTGTGTTCTTTAATCAATATAGAGTTATAAATGCAGAGATGTGCAGAAAATGTTTGCCAAGTGACTTAAGCTACGAGGTTGGGGGGGATTGTTAGGATGAGGATAATTTTGCCCGGGGATTCAGAATAGGATTCATTAAGAAGATGGAAAAGTAGTAGTGACCAGAAAATTAGGAACGTATAGTTCTTCAGGGGAAGTGTTAATAGGTAGGGTTTAAGGCAGTTGTATTAAGTGGGTAAGTCCACATCCTCTCCCAAATCTGAAAGGAAGTGTGCGTTTATTTGATTCTCCTTATGACTAGACCACTATGCTAACAAGTCTGTTTGTTGTCGCAGCACTTTATTTCAGACACTTTCCCCATTCTGTCATTTTTTTCTGGATTTCTTACACTCTGGAGTGAAAGAACCAAGGCTTTTCCACCAGCACATTCTGGCCTCTTCTCCCCAGCTGCCGCCATCATGAATACTCCAAAAACAAGCTGGGCCCAGTGGTGCATGCCTGTAATCCCAGTAGTTGGGAGGCTGATACAGGAGGATTGTAGGTTCCAGGTCAAACTCAGCAACTTAGTGATACCCTCAGCAACTTAGTGAAACCATGTTTAAAAGCAAAATAAATAAATAAAAAGGATGGTGTGTAGCTCGGAGGTAGAGTTCCTCTCAGTTTAATCCTCAATACCAAAAATAAATAAATAAATAAATATTAAAAAATAAAAAGGGCTGGGGATGCTGCTCAGCAGTAGAATGCCTCTGGGTTCAATCCCCAGAGCCAAAATAAATATATAAATAAACAAATAAAAATAAAAAAATAAAAAGGGCTGAGGTATAGCTGGGAGGTAGAACACCCCTAGGTAAATCCCCAATAAATAAATAAATACTAAGAAAAGCAAACAAAGTAAAACAACAATACAGCCTTCCCCTTATATCCCTTTGGGTACCAGTGACCATGATCCTGTTTTACCAGAGACTGCTTTCCAGAGCTTTTACTAGCCTTTTGACACATTTAGTGTCACAATCTCCTCTTTTTTCTTTCTCTTCTCTTTCTTCTTTGCAAGCCTCTGTTCCTTTCGCTCGCTGGTAATAGTGCCTACTTGAAGCCAGGGCAGAACAAGCAGCAACAGGACTTATGACATCGTACCACAGCAGAGACAGCCAGTATTTGGCTTCCCAGTAAAGACTTGCGAGTACAACGCATAAGAAATTATCAATAGGCCCTGAGGTTGAAGGATGGCAAGCGTGGGTCTCCACCACCAGAGGTGTGGGCCCAGTGACACGGGGGGATACCCCTGGGGCTCATGCCAACCTTCTCACTGTGTTTCCATCCTGTTCACTTCCCCGGATTGCCCCTCTGAACAGGGCCCATCTTACCTCTCTGCTTTCTGTTTTCACATTGTGTGAAAAGTGAGAAAACCTCATTTGGAAAATTAAGTATTTTTAGTCGCAATGCAGTAGTGCAAGGAGTTTGTGGTTGTCAAGTTTAGTGTGTGTACGTTGACAGAGCAGAAGTGTGGTCAGATTGAGCCACAGAGATATAAAAAGATGCTGACAACAATGACTACATGTCTCTTCTTACAAAGCAAAACACCGCATATATTTCTTTAAAAAGCGGGAAGGTCCTACTATGTGGCGATCAGGTGCACATCACTGAAATGGGTCCGACACTAGATTTGTTGGATATTTGCATCCAACAAAATATTTATTATGTTCTCATTGTGTGCTAGGCATTTTGCTCAAAGCAAGGAACATCACAATATATGGAGCACGATTTTTGCTTTTGCAGAATTTGGAGTCTGGGAAGAACCAGAGTTATAAACAAGTACTTTGTAACATCCTGATGTCTGTGCTGTGATAGAAATGATAGTTATTATAATAGTAATCCAGTGGGCATGGCGGATCATTAGTGCTGCCAGGGGTTGGTAGAGATTAGGAGTCAAAAAAAGATGAACAGAGGAGGCATTTTGAATGCTTGAAACAGGATGTGGCTGGTGATTCATAGATGCCACCCAAGGGAGACAGAAAGTAACTAAGAGTTTATAGCCATGGTTCTCAAAGTGCAGTCCCTGTGGCACACCACATAGAACTTTATTATAAATGCATATATATCCCATGTCTCACCCTAGACCTACAGAATCAGAAACTCTGGAGGTGGGGCCCAGCTGTCTGGGGTTTAACAAGCCCTCCAGGAAACTGTGGTGCACGTTAAGGTTTGGGAACCACTCGCTTTAGTTTGTGGTCTTTCAGAGACTTTACATTAGAATCACCTGGGAGTTAGAAAATACAGTACTTGGGCTGGATTCCAGAAGATCTGATTTAATTGTTTGCGGAAATTGAGACTCTTAGGCATTGAATAGTTTCCCTAATGTCATGTAGATAATAGGTAGGAATTAATGCCTGGGCCAGACTGACACCAACGCCCATATTTGTCCATTCTGTTGCACAGACCTCTCTATCTATACAGGAGCGGAGACTGGGCAGCCTTTCCCAGGGACTCCTGGGCTCACTATAAAAGGACTCATTTATTTCTGTTGCCTCAAAGCAGTGTCTTTGAACAATAATGGTATTCGAAGATGTGACTTTGCATGTGAACAGATTTGAATGTACCTTAGCTATGTTTGCTTGATGTTAGTTTTTTAAAAGTACTTGTGTACTTTTCAAATATCTAGACTTACTACCATATACCTCTATTTTCAGGAAATCTGATTATATAGGATTTCCACCTAGAACCTAAAATAAGATCACTTTCAAACAGAGCAATATTTTCACTTAGCGAAAGGATGGACATGTTTCAAGGTTCTCAGTTGCAGCGTTTATCCAAATATTGTGTGGGTAAGGGCTACTGGTGACCCTTGAACTAACTATCTATCTATCTATCTATCTATCTATCTATCTATCTATCTATCATCTATCTATCTATCTATCATCTATCATCTATCTATCTAATCTATTCATTCTGGTACTGGGGATTGAACTCAGAGGCATTTTACCTCCATGCTCCACTCCCAGCCCAATTTTATTTCTTATTTGGCAACAGGGTCTCACTAGGTTGCTGAGAGCCTTGCTAAGTTGCCGAGGCTGGCTTTGAACCTGCGATCCTCCTGTCTCAATCTTCCAAGTACTGGGATTACAAGTGTGCACCACCACAACCCACAAGCCCTTTAAAAAGTAAGACTTTCTTAGAGCAGTTTTAGGAAAGGTATGGAGAGTTCTTATGTACCCCTTGGCCTTGTCCCAGTGTAGCTTCCCCCATTATCAACATCTAGGAAAGTGGTGTATTTGTTACAATTTGATGAGTCCACTGGACACATCATTATCATCTAGAGTCTATAGTTGTACATTCTATGGGTTTGGACAAATTTATAATGACATGTGTCTGCCATTGTAGTGTCACACAGAGTATTTTCACTGCTCTAAACATCTTCTGTGCTCTGCTTATTCCTCCTCCCCCCGTCCCAACTCCTGGCAACCACTGATCTTTTCACTTTCTTCATAAGAAGGTTCTATCTTTGAAATCACACTGGATGTTCTGTCTTTGAAATTACACAGTATGTAGCCTTTTTAGACTGACTTCTTTCACTTAGTAATAATGGTTCAACCATTTAAGTTTCCTCTATGTCTTTCTGTGACTTGATAGCTCGTTTCTGCTCAGAGCTGAATAATATTCCACTGTCTGGATTTACCACATTTAATTTACCCATTCACTTACAGAAGGACATCTCCACTGTGTGAGCTTGGATGTAGCAAATTCAGAATGTAATTCAGACCATTTGAAAACAGAGTTCATCTTTTCAACTGTTGAGCACATCATTTTTACTCTATGTATTTGAGTATCACAATCCTTTTGCAGCCACAGCCAGTTCTTTTCTTATTGATTGCTAGTGGCAGTTAGTTACAGGCTGGGCACCTAAGAATTTGGTGCTTTAGAATTTGGTGCCTGCATCTACAGCTCTGCCTCTTAGGGATGTTTTTTAGTGAATTCTGTTTAATTGACCTAATTGGACATTTTTTTCAAAGAATTTTGAAACATATTAATGAGACAGTAGATTGCTTAGAAAACTTGAAGAGATACATAAAAGCAGAAATCCATTTTACTGCTGTTGAGATGGTATTCTTTAATCTACTTCTGGGTGTTTTCTTCCAAAAACTCTCAGCAGTTAGGGAAAACTTGTCATATCTCTGTTTCTTGTCATCTCAGAAAGCCTGACTAATATAATCTTAGGAAAAGCCAATGAGTTATGTATGTATGGGTGTGGAAAACTAAAAACTTGTCCCTGAACCTCTTTGTGAGTCAGAGACTATTCTGTCAGCCTGGAGACATAAGTATGACTCCTCTCATCATCTAGTTATGTGCATCGATACCTGGAATAGTGAAAGGGAAGTTCTGAGTTCTTGACCCAGTTCTGCTACAAGGCTGTAAAGGCCTTTAGAGGACATTAATTTTTCACTTCCTCTAAAGCTTTGAGACCCAGGCATTCAACCTTTCTACTTCTCTATAGCACATCAGCTACAGAGTCACCTGGATGACAGAAGACATTCATACCCAAGCAGCTTTTATTAGAAACATAATTTATAAATATGCCTCTATTATTTAGTTATTTTGGATTGAATTATGATTCATCATACACCTGGGAAGAGACAAAATTATGATTTTTTTAAACTAACATACATCATATTTTCTATTTCTAGTTCAAATCTAGGTAACAGCTCACCTATTGTGTCTAATGTGTAAACAGTTGGACCTCTCTTCTGCTTGAATACCTGGAATTATAATTACCTTCTTTAAAACTTGGCCATAGGCAAAGACTTTGAATAATACATTTTCCTTCAGTGTGCCAAGTCAGAATCTCAGAATATAAAACAGAGCCTTTGTTAGATTATCATGGCATTGCACGAAAGTGTAATATAACTTCAAACTAACTCCCTTTAAAAAACAAATGTTTTCTTTTAGTATGTTATTAACCTAACTATCCAAGTCATTAGATTTTTATTATAATAGTACTTAGGATAATTGTTGGGACATCTGCAGCTCTTTCCCATTCATGCAATTTGCTTTGCTCTGCTCTGTTAACAGCAGTGTTTTTATGTTACAATTATATGAACAAACTTAAATACTGTTTTCATAATGTACATCCACAGAAAATATTATCTCAAACAATATAGACTAAGCCCAGTAATGTAGCATTGTTTTTCATAAAGATGATGTCACAGAGTCCAAAGAAGGTCAAACAGACTTAAGAAATTGCATCTTAAACAGTTCTTAGACTGTAAGTGTTTATTGGAAAGAACTCAAGTGGTTTTATTATTCCATAAACTTCAAGATAAACCTGTCGAGAATGTTTTGACAAAAATTCCGTTGCTTCTCTGAACAATTGTAAGTTAGGTTAGAATTTCCACAGAAGAAGACAAACGTTTGTTTTTATTTGCATTTTTGTTTTGCATATGCGTTCTGTGCAAAGCTGACTCTAATGCATGACCACGGGCTGGTTTTGGTACAGGAGGGTTATTCTCATGCCTGTATCTCAGTTAAGCACATCGCCTCCTGGCTATGGCAACAGGAATGGATGCTCCTGTTATACTAATTTGCTTTGGCAAGAAATGTTACTCTGCGTTGACTTTTCTTCTTGCGGGTCATTTAAACATCTGTTGTTATGACACAGGAGATTTCCAGATGGATGTTTGTTTGTTGCTCTGTTAGAAAAATCTAATTTTATACAGGAAGTAACATCATGGCCAAAGCGTTCTCTATTCCCCTGTACACCCTGATATTAATGAGAAAATCCTCCGGCTATCTCTACATCAGAGCCAACCATCATCAATCTTCCCCGTTTCATGACATGGACTTAAAGATCAGCCCCGTTCTCCTTAGCCTTCCCCTGCACACGTCCCCTTGTTCCTTGTGCAAGGGATGTGCTTCTTTTCCTTGCAGTACATCTAAAGGATCCAAGACTTTTTTAGTCATTCTACAGAAACATTTTACCGAGGGCAGTACATTTGCCATAGAAAGGATAAGGACGTTGGAGCTTGATGGTTCCAAGTTTGATTCCTGGATCCACTACTGACTGAATGAAAGCCACTGAGCAAGTGACTTCATCTTTCTGAATGCCAGTCTTCTGCACAGCACGGAGCCAATGCCTACCTCATTGTTTTTGTAAAGATGAGATGAGATGAAATTTGCCTGGCACTCAAATTTTTAGATGCCTCTATTCTGCCTGTTTATGATAACTTTTCCCTTAAGCAAAAAGGAACTTATTCATACCAAGTTTATTCATGTCCGTGATCAAAATAGCCACATTATTATACAATATTTGTGACACACATTGATCTTCTACAACTCTTGTTTATCTTCTTGCTGCAGGTTATCACTCTAACTCATTTAGCTATTTCTTTTTTGTATCTACTTCCAGATATCTTAAAAATTTTATTTTGCAACTTGTTGATTTGGTGGTTTTATGTATTACCTGTTGATTGGAAGATGAGAATAAAACTTGCCTTTGTAATGCCTCACTATCCTCAGTGCATATGTGCGTGCGTGCGCACACACACACACACACACACACACACACACACACATACAACACTCTCTCTTCCCATACTGCCATTCTCTTGTTATAGTCATATAATAACTTTATTTAGCTCAGTATTCAGGATTTACATTATTATGGGTGTGCACACACTAACCACAGGCTATGAGACCTAAGATATATGATAATTTGCTTTTCTTTCCAACATTGAGTTATTTTCCCTGTAATTATTAAATACCTTGTTTAATATTTTAAATTTAATGTTATATAGACTTATTAGTAATCAAAACCCAAAGTCTCCATCAATTATCCAAGTAATATGTTAACTTTATATTCTTTTGTTTTGTGTGTGGGAGGTATTGGGATCAAACCCAGGGCCTCATGCACACTAGGCAAGCCCTCCATCATTGAGTCACAGACCCAACCCTAACTTCATGTTCTTGAAGAAATCTGTCTTAGAGATGTCTGACCCGCTTAAATCTTGGGAAGTTTCCCTCTGTGCCAGGTGCATGGTTATTCTCTTCTGATCTCTGCCTCCATCATCATGCTAAATATTTTCTTTCCCATTTTTTGGTGTGGATTCTCTTTTAGGTACCACATGACCTTTTATTTTCTTTTGGTGGAACATGTTTTCCAGTAATTTTCTGAACGCAAGCTCATGGAGGTAACTTTGTTGATACTTACCTATCTGCTGGATTTGGTATCTCATCCTTACACTAGTTGATAGTTTTGCTGGATAAGGAATTTTACATGGGAAATAATTTTGCTTTAGAAAATGAATTGAGTGGTGATCAATGCTAAATTAACTCAAGATGTCAGAAATTCTTTGGTGTAATATAGAAGAAAGAATTAAAAAATATAGGAGATAAGAACATTGGAAAAATTTATTGTGTCTATACTCTTCACTTGTTCCAAGAGGACCAGAAGACATCATCTTCATTAAGTTATTAGGTATAGAATGATGAGAAAATCACAAGAATCTTTGGAAAGCTCGGTGGGGAATATTATCTGGGGATGTGCATGGGGATTATCACTGAAATAGGCTCCTGATTTCAGTGGGGATGTTGACATTCTGTGGGGTTAGAAGCCAAACAGCATTACTTGCAAGGTGAGTGAAGTTTCTCTATGAGGTAGTCGGGTCGACAGTGATTGTTGATCCCAGAGTCCTTGATTTTTTTTTTTAGGCTTGACCCATTCTTTTTTTTTTTTTTTTTTTTTGCGGTACCAGGGATTGAACCCAGGGGCGTTCTACCTCCACGCTACACCCCCGGCCCTATTTTTTTATACTTTATTTTGAAACTGGGTCTCATGAAGTTGCGGAGGGCCTCACTAGGTAGAGAGAGAGAGACAGGGAGGGAAAGAGAGAAAGAGAGAGAGAGAGAGAGAGAGAGAGAGAGAGAGAGAGACTGGGATTACAAGCGTGCGCCACCACGCCCGGCTGACCCATTCTTTTAAGACTCAGCTCATGCCTCAACTTCTCCAGGAAAATTTCTCTTTTCATGCCAGGGCTAGGGGGTCAAAGTCTCTGCTCCCATGCCACTCTGTTAGTGCGTTTATCACATGAATATGACAATAGAAATTTATGTCTGGTAATAGTTTCTAATGTGGGCAAGGACCATGTTGTTTACATATTTGTACTCCCAGAGCCAGTTTCTAATACCCTGAAAACTTCTCAATGAGTCTCTGAGAAGACTTAAGTTTTACTTTTTATTTAATAAATATTTAGTGAGTAGCTTGTATGTGGAGCTACAAGAAAGAGTAAAATCACACAGTCTAGGCCTTTCCTTTTACTCCTAAGACCCATCAGTTCGCACAGATGGCCAGGCCCCTGCAGCCTCACCAGACTCTAGTAGAACCATATAAAACACTGAGTTTTCTTTTTTTTTTTTTTTTTGCGGTTCCGGGGATTGAACCCAGGGGGGTTTTACCTCCGAGCTACATCCCCGGTCCTATTTTTTATACTTTATTTTGAAACCAGGTCTCATGAAGTTGCGGAGGGCCTCACTAAGTAGCAGAGGCTGGCCGCGAACCCAGATCTTCCAGTCTCCGCCTCCCAAGTACTGGGATTACAAGTGTGTGCCACCACGCCCAGCAACACTGAGTTTTCTGACTACAAGTAAAATATTCAGTCTTGCGTAATCTCACTCAGCCAGATCTCTCTGAATAAAAATAGAGAATGGATACCCTCGAAAAAATATCCTGTGTCAGCATCACACATACTCACTTAGATCTTCCTTCTAGCTTTGCTTTAAAGGATTTGTGGCTATTGTGCCCCAAGTAAAGTGAAGTATCCAGATGTTTTGAGATTATTGAACATAGATTGAGCCTAAAACCAACCCCTGGAAACTAAAATGACACTTTGATCTACTGGCCAGGTAGAGGACACAGGATAAAAGAAATTCTGTTCAAAGACCATTTCATGTGGAGCCAATGATCTCCAAACCTAAACTATGATTATTCCCTTGGTTTCTGTGTGGATAATTTGTTAGATAATTTGTTAGGTTCAGAAAATGGAAGATTTTCCAATCTTTCCCCGATAAACTCTGTTAAGACTACCATAGAAAGAAGGTCAAAGTGGAAGCTTGTGCCTCCCCCAGCAAAATAAATCAAAAGCAATGCTACATCAATGGGTGACTTTTATAAATCATACCTACCATCAAGAACCTAACAGATACAACAATGCTGATCTCTAATACAGCCTCATTAAGTTTACCTCTTTGGTTGGTATGGAAGGCAGATGGTAGGTGTTATGGGATGGATGACAATAAATTATAGTTATTTTATAATTATAATGATTGTGGTTCAGCTGCCATTTCATATGGTTCTCTGTAGAGAAAATCAAGATATTCAGTACATGAAATTTAGTTCACTATGTAGCTATCAATGTGGCATTATTTTTGTTGGTATTCTAATAGGTAGAAACCAAAGTGGTAAAGATCACCTGAAGGTATCTTCTTTCATTCCACAGGGATAATGGAAATCTTCATTTTTACTTTTTTTTCCCCATCTGTAGCCTCTCTCCCTCTCCCTCTCCCTCTCCCTCTCCACCCCTAGCCCTAGCCCTATCTGTATCTCTCTTTCTGTACTAGGTATTGAACCCAGGGACATTCTACCTCTGAGCTACACTCCCCAACTCTTTTTTTTTTTTTTT